>APFE030986782.1:74434-89855 GCA_000404065.3 Pinus taeda
GGGGAGAAAAACTTGAAGCGTGAGTCTTTACTCACTGTCGGAACTCAGTTTTTTGCCCTTTTCTTTCTCTCTTCTCTTTCTTTCCTCTTATTCTTTGTGCACGTTAGTCCTTTAACGTTGCGAGGGGTGCTAAAGCACTCGAGCCCATGTGGCAGCTTACGGAATGCTTCAATGCATCTGCTTGTGTAACTTTTTATTAATTTTTTTAATAAAAAGTTACCGCTTTTTTCCTTGGAAAAAAAAAACAATAATAGTGTAAGCGAACAATAATAACAATAGTGGGCTTCTATGGGGCACAATAATAATAATATGGGGACTACATGGGCATGAAAATATAATAAGGGTGTTGTGCTGATAACAATAAGGGGTTAAACTAGTAGTATAGGGACCTAACATCTTGTATAAAATTATTTTCCTGCCATGTGGAATATTTAGAGGGTAAGTTCTTACACATGATGAGATACTCAGAAATTGATCGATTTCGTAGCTATCAAGTTCTTTTTTCTCTTACTTCTCTAGGTTCTACTATGATTTTTCCTTCCTCATCAAGTTCTAGCAATATTGTTTGAACTGGGATCTTCTGCAACTTTTGAATGAGTGACCACACTTCCTCATCCTTCTTCCATTCATCCCTTGCTTTGTTTATCCAATCTGGTTGGATAATAGAAATCGCACAAAATAATGCTTCCATATCCTCATCCTTTCTTGATTGTGTACATGCAACAACATTTCTGTTCCCTTTTTTATAGATGATTTCAAAGTCATAACCCAACATATTTGTGACCCAATTTTTCTGTTCTTCTAAAGATAATATTTGTTCTAAAAAATATTTAAGACTATCATGATCCATTTTCACCTTGATGTGTCTTCCCATTAGGTAAGGTTGCCATTTCTTAAGTGCATGTCGTATTTCCAACATTTCCTTCTCATAAATAGCTTGCTTGATATGTAGTCGTAAAAATACCCAATCGCCTACATCAAAACTTCTTTCACAGTGATGTTCATCTTCCTGTTGTTTCATTTGGTTCTACACCAAACTGGTGTTACCCTTTAAAAGTTGTAGAACTTGTTGTTAATGCTTGATGTGATCTTTCACTGCTTCTATCTTTTTCTTCTTGACATGTCCTTCTATATTGAGATTTCGAGGAGTGGTAATTTCTTCGAATGCATTACAAGATATGGCTAGATTCATTTCTTGATGCTCGATGTGATCTTTCACTTCTTGAACATTTTTCTTCTTGATACGTCCTTCTATCTTGATAGTTTGAGGAGTGGTAATTCCAGCCAATGCATTACAAGATATGGTCAAATTCATTTCTTCTTTCTTGATGTGATCTTTCACTTCTTGATATGTCCTTCTATCTTGAGATTTTAAGGAGTGGTAATTGTAGCCAATTCTTTACAAGATATGGTCGGATTCATTTCCTGTTTCTCTGGGGTTGGTTCCTGGTGTATACCCTCTTCTTTTGATGTTTCTTGATCCTTCTCTTCCTCCTCTTCATAATCTATGTAAAATAATTTCTTCTAAATACAATTATGACCTTTAGTGTATTTGCTGTCACAATTGTAACAAAGCCCTTTTCCTCTTTTTGTTTCCAAATTTTGTGGTGTAAACCTTGTAGGTTGTGGAAGTCTAGGAGAATAAAACTTCCATAATTATAGTCATGAGTAGTGGGATTCCTTATTTCCGTAATTTCACTTTGAATTTTTCTTTCCAACCTAAATGCCTTCTCCAATGAATCAGGTTCCCAAAGACAAACCTCATGTTGAATACATTTCCTTTAAAGTCCATATGAAGACATCAATAATTTGCTTATTTGGAATATCATTTACCCTTATATTCAATTTTTGGAAGTCCTCAATGCGCTCTACCATTGAACGCTTCTGTTTGAGATTTATCAATTGTCTAAAGAAGGTGTTTCTCTTTGTATCCTCATAATGTGCTATCATTTCCTTCGTGAAAATTGACCACATGAAAAGTGGTTTACGATAACAATGCCCTTCATACCATAAAAATTGATTCGGTTCTGAATATAAAGATGTAATACATACCTTTTGTAACAGTTGTACCTCATGTAGATCAAAATATTTCTCCATTTGTAGTATCCAATTTAACGGATCCTTGCCATCAAGCATTCTCATATCGCCTTTTCTTGATTTTAGGACCTGAATATTGAAACGAATGTAACTCTGTAATTTCAGATCTCCAACTTCTCAAATAGCATGTTGTAATAGCCCTCTTAGCCTTCTTTCTAACCCCATAAGTCAGATCCATATTGGATTCTATAAGGAATAGTTATGGCAAATCTCCCACAATGGGTTGACTATAGACTTGTTCAGTAGAGCGACCTTGTACGGATTTCAATGTGTCACTATTTCAACTTTAGGACCCGAAACTACTTCATAGAATACTAAAGTCTATCCTCTTCTGTAACTTCTTATGAAATTGAAATCTAATGCTCAAAAAGAAAGTTATGACAGTTTTCCCAAGGTCTCCTATTTAGGATCTAATTCGGAAGCATATCAAAACCCTAAATGTATTGGATTTTATCTTCGAAAATATAACAAATCAAAATATGAAATTTGGGACCAAGATTCACCCAGATTTTGGCTCAAATGGGTTTGAATTTCAGAGTTTGAAACTTTGTATAAAAACAATTATAGCGAAAATTTCGCGATGACCTGTTTGAGATGGAATTCTGGAGCTTGCAAAAACCCTAACCTCCTCAGATCATATTTGCAAAACTATAGCAAGACAAGATCTGAAATTTGGAGACAAGGTTCAGCAAGATGTCATCTCAAACGGGTTTTTATTTTTAGCTTCTGAAAGATTGCGTAAAAAATTGTTATAGCAAAAATTCCAAGATGACCTGTTTGGAGCAGTGAAACCCTAGAATCCAAAGCTCTGATACTAAATGTTATGAAACTAGCTGACAAAAAGATAGAAAAGATAGATCAACAAATTCGAAATTAGTCTCTTCGAGGGGACAACATCATTTACATTACACAAATGAAAAATTCTTTGATGATACAAATGACAAGGCCTCCTTTATTTATATAGGATTTTTAGGGGTCACAATATAATCATAGCCAACATAAAATAATAATGTAAGGGAAAAGTAATAACAATAGCGTGCTTCAATGGTGCACAATAATAATAATATCGGGACTACATGGGCACAACAATATAATAAGGAGGTTGTACTAATAACAATAAGGGGTTACACTAGTAGTATAGGGACCTAACATCATATTCAATGAAAAGTTCTTTAATAAGGATCATATGGGAAAAAATAGGAAAAGGAAAACAAAGAAACACAGTGATTGATGAGATCACAGAAAAAGTAAAGGTTCTCAAAAATCAAAATGATTAGCAGCCACAACAACAACAATAACCACAAGAATAACATACACCTAAAACATATGAATGTGGTGTTATAATATCTACCAGGATAAATAGACCCCTTAAACTTGACTCTCCTTCATTATATTATGCATCGTTCACTAATTTGGGTGAACTCGAAAGATATGAAGAAGCGATGCAGGTAAAACTAGGAAGAAGTGGGAGCAATCTATGGAAAAAGAAATGGACTCCTTGATGCAAAACCATATATAGGACTGAGTCAAGTTACCTGCAGGTAAAACATCAATGCAGAGTAAATGTTTTTACATGTTGAAGGAAGACATTGGAGGTAAAATGAGGTATAAGGTTAGATTTATGGTGAAGCGATTTACAGAAAAGGAAGGAATAGAATTTGATGAATTTTTTTTCTCCTGTTTTTAAAATGACTTCAATCAGAAGTATTTAAGTCTGGTGGCAACAAAATATTAGCGTCTTGAGTAGTTAGATGTAAAGGAAACTTTTCTCCATGGGAATTTAGAGGAAGAAATTTATATATAGTAGCCTCAAGGGTATGAGGTCAAAGGAAAGGAGAAATTAGTGTGCAAGTTGAAGCAAAGCCTATATGGCTTAGAGAAGGCTCCAAGGTAATGGTATCTAAAATATGATAGCTTTATTTTTGAGCAAGGTTATAATAGATTTCGCTTTGATCATTGTGTTTATTTTAAAAAGAAAAATAATGGAATCTATATTATATTTATATTGTATGTAGATGACATGCTTGTTACGTCGTCTAACATTAAAGAAATAAATGTTCTCAAAGGAAAATTGGCTCAAAAGAAAACTGGAAAACTCATTGGCCATGAAGGATTTCGATGTTGTAAAGCAAATCCTTGGTATGAGAATAACTAGAGAAAAAAATAATCACAAATTAACGTTGTCTCATAGTGAGTACATAGAAACAATGTTGGAAAGATTTAACATGTTGAATGCAAAACTAGTTAGTACACCTTTAGCTAGCCATTTCAAGCTAAGCAAGGAGATGTGTCCCAAGACCGAGGAGAAGATGGATTATATATATTAATTTTTATATGCATATGTTGTTGGAAGCTTAATGTATGAAATGGTATACACAAGCCTAATATTGTACATGTAGTGGGAGTTGTAAGAAGGTACATTAACAATCCATGAAAGGAACATTGGATGGCAGTGAAGTGGATTCGCAAGGTGAGAAACATCCAAGTCCAAGTGGAGTCATCGTCCAAAATGTGAAGTAGCGATGGAGTGGATATAATTAGTATCCAAGAGAGAGATTGTTAGATGTGGAACGTGATTATCTTCCTGATTTAGAGATATTGTGTCAACCGTGTTTGGATCCCAATCCCCAACGGGGGTGTGGGGGGGGGCGGGCGGGAATTCCCCTCAATATGCTACATGGGGAGTCAGGGCGGCGACTCACAGTTGCAGTCCCCCCATGGGTTCAAGGAAGCACCCCAAAGCTAAAAATATATGAAAAAAATTCCTTGTAAAATATTGTAATTTCATAGTCAATCTAGGTCATTCATTAGGCATATGATTTGACAATAGAAGTTATGTTAATTTATGGTTTTTTCCCCTAGAACGCAACCCCTCTATTTATATGAGGGAATTGTATTGCGCTTATGTATTATTTTCCTGAGAGAGGAAGAAAGAGGAGACTGTGTGTGAGCAAAGAGGAAATTACAACAGATTTATTGTAGGTTGTGTCTCTTCATTTTACTAGATAATATAAAGGAAGGACTTGTTGCTTCTCTGTGGAAGTAGGAAAAATTGGGTGAACCACGTATATTTGTGTTTCTCTTGTTTTATGTGTTTCTGTGTTTAGTTCTATGTAATATTTTATGTGTTCCATTTCTCTGCTATATAATTTCTAACACATCAATAATAGTGTAAAATCTGTAAACTACATCCATAATGGAAGAAGCCGCTTGGATAATTCATCTCAATGTCAACATGGGTGGAAGTTCTCGAGGTAGAATTCACAAAGCCAAAGGAACAATATGCACAAATAAACCCCTAATTATAAAAAATAAACGCAAATGCAATTTCCGCATAATCTTAGAAGGGGGAAAATACAAAAACCCTAACTGTTAAAGAATCCATGATCATCTGCACACTTTCTTGAAATCCATTCTCGAAACGCATGACTACCTCACACAAATTAATAATTAATATTTAAAATATTTAGCATCATAATAAGGAAGTTCTCGAATCACCCAATTCAAAACCTAATGATAAACCCAATGAAGCACTCGAATATCCCAATGTACTTAACAAGTGCTAAAATAAATTATTCTTAAATTAAATCTATTATTCTTTTATTTCAAAGGGAAACACATTAATATATTTTACATATAATCTATTGGATTGTGTGTTAGGAAAAAAAAATTCTGTTGAAATCAATTTTTTTCCACTCATTTATTTAAAAATCAAAATTCCTTAACCCCAATTCTAATATAAACTATGTTTAGAGTGTAATAAACATCTTCAAATCGAGTAGTATATATTTTTATGTTAAAGTTTTTGATTGGTATAAAAAGAATATAGTTTCCATAATCTTTTTGCACAGAAAAATTGATATTTTATTGTTAAAGTTTTGGATTGGTATAAAAATAAAACAGTTTCCATAATCTTTTTGCAAATAAAAATTGATTCATTGATTCTGGGTAGGATAAGCACTGTAAATTGTTAAAAATAATATTAAATTTGTTTAAAATAAATTCTAGAAAAAATAAAAAATATATATAAAATTTTTATTCAATAAAAAATAATTTTCTTGCATATTGAAAATAATAATATTTATTTTAATAATCAAAACTAATATTTTAAGTATGTGAAGTCCAACTAGTACAATCACTTGAGGATGGGCCTAGCCTTATGGACCTCGTTAGTAAGACATTCCAGGATCAAAACCTCACGGGGGGTGGTTGTGCCCTGTGCTAGGGGGAGGAGACCTGCCAAAACGACTAGTCAACTTAGGGGAAAGAGACCTAAAATACCTGCCAAAATGAACAGTCAACTTAGGGCTAGTGTGGCTAAGACCGAGTGCGAATTCCTAAGTGAATTTGACAGATTTGATGTCATTGGGTCACGGATCCTTAAACTACAAATCAAGCCTTAAGAATTACAAATAACTTAACAAACAAACAAAAATATTAGTTTAAGTTTTTAGCATTTTAATTATATAGGAAACTTTTTCTTTTACCCTCTAAAAATTTTGTAAATGACATTATGAAATTGAGAGTTTGGTTAGTTACATTTAAGAAACAATGTTAAAAACAACAAATTCCGTATGACTAAAGTCCAATAATAAGAGAATCTAAATGCTTATTTGTTAGATTGAGAAAATTTAAAAAAAAATTATTATACTTATTTTTAAAATTAATATTTAAAATAATATTGTAATAAAAATGATATTAAATTTTGAGAGTTAATATTATAGATAAAAATTAACTTATGGCTTGAAAATCATGATAAGATACTTAAAAACGACTTTATGTTTTTTTAGCTTAAAAAAGGAAAAGACCAACTAATTTTTTAAACGATAATTTAATTAAATTTACATTTATAACTAATGATGGTTAAAAGATTTTATATTTTTTTGGGTTAATTTAATGCTAATAAAAGAAATATTGATAATACAATTAAAAACATTTGTTTAGAAAGTGTTAGAAGATATTGAAATCTTTATTAGGTTGAAACTTATAATTATTTGCATAAGTTTGTTAAAACATTTAAGCACACATAAATAACAATTGTCAGTATTTAATGGTAAATATGTTATTTACATGAGGTATTTTCAAGTAATAAAAAATAATGAAAAATCATTGCATAAATATTTAAAATTTATGGCATAAATATTGCAGTTGTATCCAAAAATACCAGATACTTCTCAGGGTTGTTAGAATTTACAGGGTAAGTTTGTTAGATAGAACACCAAACTACACCATTCACAAATAGATCACAGATCAGTACACCGATATTCTTGATGTGGTTAAAACCCTCAAAGATGGAAACAGTCGATGACCTAAGCCAACGAGGCTGCTTCGGTCAATTTATTAATGTAAAAGAGAGAAAATTTACATGCGTTTCTCTCATGAATGGTCACCTAACAAATGGCCCTCCATGCTCTTTAAATAGAGATCATGGACCAATCGAGTTTTAATCGACAGATCAAGTATCATTAATATTGACGAGAGAATGAGTCGTCAAATCACTTCATGTCGAGAACATATCATTACTGTCAGATTGTAAGTTACAAAAAGTACATATTAAAGAAACATACTTTACGTAACTATACACTAGACGAAGTTGTAGTTAAGTATCTCCATGTGTGAGAATATCGTAACATCCCCCTTTAAGAACAACTTGGGATAGGATTAAAGGATGTACAAAGATGACACAATAGGAGAAAGCAGGAGGCATTAGATGCTATCCCCCCTTAGTGACAACCTCCTGAACTCCAACCATAAATCAAAGTTTAATAAACTTTGGCTCTATAAGAGCCTTTTGAAAGATGTATTCAACTTGATCATTGGCTGAGAAATATTCCACTTCAAGAACATGGTCATGAATGAACTTTCTGATGAAGTACATATGTAGTTCAATGTGTTGCCTTTGCTGATGTTGGAAGGAATATTTACATAGTTGAATGAAACATTGATTATCACACAAAAGTGTAGTCAGATGTTGGTGCTAGAAACTAAACTCTGAGAGGATATGATGAAGCAACAAGGCTTCCTTACTAGCTTCAATGGTGCCATGATATTCTTCTTTTGTTGAAGAAAGAGAAATGAAACTTTGTTTCTTGCAATCCCATGTAATAGGTACAACACCAAGATTGAATACATAACCTACAGTAGACTTATGATCATTAGGGTCACTAGCCCAATCAGAATTAGTGAAACCAACCAATAGAGGAGATGCTTCTACATTGTAATGAATATGAAATTGAACTGTACCTTGAACATAATGAAGTATTCTTTTAGCTACTTTCCAATGACTTTCATGTCAGTTTTGCATAAACCGAGAACCAAGGCCAACAATAAATGAAAGGTTAGGAGAAGTATGGGTTAGATACAAATGTTTCCAATAAGCCGATGGTATAAGGTTGCATCAACTTTAGGGGAAGTAGAAGTGACTGAAAGTTTGGATCCAAACTGAAAGGGAGAAGGGCCTAGCTTAAATAGTAGCATAGAAGATCACAATAATACTTTGACTGGGAAAGGGAAATACCTTCTTTGGATTGCAAAAATTGAAGACCAAGAAAATAATGCAAGTGTCCTAAGTCTATCATTTCAAACTAATTTTTAAGGATGGACTTCACATAGTTTATAAGGTTGGGATCACTACCATTTAGGATAAGATCATCAACATAAATAACAATGTAATGAACCTCCTGAACATACCCAGAAAAACTTGTTACTAGGCTCCATAAGTTAAAAAACAAATATTTGTTTACGAGGAAGATTCACCTTTAACACAGACATTATGTTCCTTTTTATGTCATGACCATTTATTAGTTTTGCAACTATAATTATATACATCCTCTTACAATTTTTGTGGGTTCATGATGGGATCTATATATTCCTTATAATAAACATGGCAAAGATGCTTGGACCATAATTAGATGCATTTCCACCTAAATTGTTCTATGCGCCCCATGGTCTTATGCAAATCTTACAACAAAGATACCATCTAATATTAAATTCATTGGCCATTCCTATTATTATCATCTCAGAAAGAAGTCTGAATGAAATCGTTATACTTAATTTACACTTTCACCATCATTAAGCACAATTTTATAATTCCATGGAGGGAAAACTAGTCCTAACATGTAACACATAAAATTTGTTAGTTAGCCTTCCCCATCAACATTTAGTAACTTAATTCTAATGTAGTTAACCTATCTATGAATCAAAATCAAAGTTAAATAACACATAACTACCCAATCCTTATGCAAGCCATAGTAAACCATTCCCTTCTTAACGATATAGTTAAACTTTCTATCATAATTCACTCGCATGCATAAGCATTTCTCATCTAACAATAAGGCCTGCTATGTCCCTTCATTAATTTAAGATGATAACCATATTTAGATTCAACAAGTATCTCAGATATTTATGAACATACCATAAACAGGTTAGTGCAAGTAGTTCCATCCACATTTATGGCCCCATGCGAACCCTTTAGCAATAACATAGTTCCATAGTAATAGTGATAGTAACCACCTAATAAGACTCTACTACTAACTTTAGTTTTGTAGGTAATAGCATAAAATACATAAGGATGAAACCATTAACATAGTTATAGTTTACACAACCAACGCATCTTATGTAGTATGAACACATAATCATTATCTAGATAGCACATTAATTAGAATTAATACATATCCACTATCCCGTACAACTCAACCTGCTATACTCTTCTACTAATTTAAATTGGAACCACATTAAAAGCCATAAATTTCATATGCATAAACTAAAACAATTTCCATACCAATATATAACACAACATTTATATAGTTGAAACAAATAGCAAGAACATAATGATAAGAGTCCAACATACAACACATCCCACACATGTGAATCCATCTAAAACAATCACTTGGAGGGGGGAGCACCACGACCCAACCATGAATCACCTTTGATTCCCTCCGAGCCAAAGATATTTCCAAGGATCAAGCGTCCTCAATTGATCAATGCACTGGGTATTTAATACCCTCTTTCATGATTTAGTTACCATTAGTTGCATGTTGCTTTTATGGATTTTTCCATTTTCCTAGGTCTTTTTCGAAAAATCTCATCTTTATCTCCCATGAGGGTTTTCCACATAAAATCTTGCCTTTACCTCCAACAAAGCTTTTATGTCTGATGGATCTTTATCTCCCATTCATCTGATGGATATCCAATCCATCCAAGCTTATCTAGAATCACATATAGAAGCTATATCATGAAATATTCATCTCTATCCCATTCCTCATGGGATTTTGCAAGCATCTCCTCGCTCTTGATGCTAAACCCTCTAAGTGATTTATTTTACTAATTTATTTAATAACACATTTTCTTTACATATTACATATCACCTAGCTTTCCTTAGCTTAGATTTAGAATAGTTTAACCCACAAAGGAGGGTATCAGGCCTAGCTTTCCTTAGCTTAGGTGTTAGGTCCCTGTAATATTAATGATCCCCCCATTACTATTGTCCTTGTATCCCTTATTGTTATTATTGTTCCACTATTGTCCCCATATTGTTATTATCGTGCCCCATAGAATCCCTCTATTATTATTTTTGTGCCTTTATATTATTATTGTTAGGTTGACTTGGTTATATTGTGACCCCATAGACTCCTATATATATAAAGGAGGTTTTATCATTTGAATCATCTAATAATTGTTCTTTTGTGTAATGTAAAGAAGGTTGCCCCCTTGAACAGGCTTATTTCTAGCCGTACATCTATCTTTTCTATCTTTTTGTGAACTAGTTTCATAACATTTGGTATCATAGCTTTGGATTCTCGGGTTTTGCTTCTCCAAATAGGTCATTGAGCCATTTTTGCTATAACTTTTTTCTACAATGTTTCAAAAGCTAAAAAACAAACCCATTTGGGCAGAAATATTTCTCAACTTCAGGTCGAAATTTCAGAGCTTTTCTAACTGTATTTGCAGAGATATGATCTCAATAAGTTGGCATTTTTGCAGACTCTTGAATTATACTCCAAATAGGTGACCTGGGAAAAATTGTCATAACATTTGTTTTATGCATCAGATTGAAATCTCGTCAGAAGTTTCACAAAGAGGATGGCCTATAGCTTTCTGTGTATCAATTTTTGGTACTAAGGTCGGAACAATGAAATGTGTCATGTCATACAAGTTCTCTCTACTAAAAAAGACTATAATGAGGTGACTATGAGAGATTTGACATAATTCTTCCTTGGAGAATCCAATTTTGATCAGATTGGTGGCATTGGAAAGAGAACATAGAGGGTTGCTTCAGGTCACAATTTTAGAACTGGGAGATCGAAAATTATAGAGGTAGATCAGATTCAATATCAATCTCCTACAAGTGAAAAAAGTTGTGCATTTTTTAAATTTTTGCATAAGCTTCGTTTCAAAAATTAGTTTGAAGGAATTCAAAGGGCATAGTGAAGCATTATTTTCGGTAATTGATGCCCCGAAGAAAGAAAATGGAAACACCTAGTAAGAAACCTAAAAGCTCTAGCATGACTCATGAAGAAGAAGAAGAAATGCAACATGATATATCAATATTACGAAACCAAGCGCAACAAATTTCACTCGCACGAAAGGTAACAAAAAATAAGATCGATAGTTTGAAGAAAGACATAGAAGCTAATATGGATGGTTTAAAGAAAGGCGTAGAAGCTAAGATGAATGACTTGGAAGCTAAGATGGACAGTGTGGAAACTAAGATGGATGGCATGGATGCTAGGATGGATGCTAAGATGACTGCCATGGACAATAAGATGGAAGAATTGAAGATGAATTTGAATAAGATGAGACAAGAAATGGTCACAAATGGTGAAAGGGTAGTAAAGGAAACTCATGATGAGAACAAAATAAATGTTAATCATGATTTCATAGACTCTAATGTTGGATTGAAGACCCACCACGTTGCAAAAATCGATATGAGGAAGTTTGATGGCAAGGATCCAGGAACATGGATACTACAGATGGAGCAATTTTTCGATCTCGATAATGTGCAAAACACACAAAAGGTACGTATTGCAACTTTATATTTGGAACCAAATAATTTTGTATGGTATCGATGGCTTTGCTCTCGTAAACAAATTTTCTCTTGGGCAATTTTTACAGAGGAAATGATAGCACATTATGAAGATACAAAAAACAACACCCATTTTAGCCAATTGATAAATCTCAAACAAAAGGCTTCAATGATGGAGCACATTGAGGACTTCCAAAAATTGAACATAAGGGTAAAATGTATTCTAGAGGAGCATAGGTTTGATGTGTTCATAGGGACTTTAAACGATAATATCCAACATGAGGTTCACCTTTGGGAACCTGATTCATTAGAGAAGTCATTCAGGTTAGCAAGAAAAATGGAAAGCAAAATTATGGCAGCCAGGAAGCCTACCACTCACAACTATAAAGATGGAAGTGTTGCTGCCCCTAGCCTTCCACAAACTAAAAGGTTGACACCACAAATTATTCTACATAGATTGTGAAGAGGAGGAAGAAAAGGAACAAGAAATGTCAAAAGAAGAGGATATACTCCAGGAACAAAGCCCAGATAAAGAAGAAATGGACCTAACCATCTCTTGTAATGCATTGGTTATAATTACCACTCCTCAAAATATCAAGATAGAAGGACATATCATGAAGAAAATGGTAATATTGTTGATTGATTCGAGAAGTACCCATAATTTTATTCATTCTAAGATAGCAAAGGAATTGAATTGCTTCCTATATCTAGCACCAGAGTGTCAATTGATGGTTTCAAGTGGAGGAACCATAGATTGCACTGGAAAGTGCCATAATATCAAGTTATCCATGGGAGAATATGTATTGAATAGCCCAATGCTTTCCATTCCAATGGGTGGTGCTGATGTTGTACTAGGAGTCCAATGGTTACAATCCTTGGGTACAATAGATTTTAATTTTCAAGAACTTTTCATGAAATTTTCTGCAAAAGGAAAGGAAGTTGAATTAAGGGGTATTGCAGGGAAACCATGAAAGATAATCAACTCTAATGGTAGCAGAAAGCTTCTAAAGAGGTAACAATGAGGTGTAATTGCACAATTATGTTCACTAGAGGTTCCCACATCAAAATCATCTATTTCTCCAGATCTCCAAAAAGTCTTGGACAATCATTCCAGGGTATTTGAGACTCCCAAAGGTCTCCCACCTATTCATGATCATGATCATGCTATCCATTTGATTCCAGGAAGTGCTACTCCAAACATTAGTTCGTACAGATATCCTTATGCCCAAAAGACTAAAATTGAATGTATGGTTGCAGAAATGCTAAAGGCTGGTATAATTCAACCTAGTTAAAGTTCTATCTCTACTCCAATAGTATTATTTCACAAGGAGGATGGATCATGGCACATGTTTCTAGATTATAGGGAGCTCAACAAGCTCACTATTAAAGATAAATTTCCCATTCATGTCATTGATGAATTATTGGATGAATTGCATGCATCAAATTACTTCACCAAGTTGGATCTTCATTCACAATATCATCAAATTAGAGTGAAGACTGAAGACATTCCAAAAACAACATTTAGAACTCATGAGGGTCATTATGAATTTTTGTTCATGCCTTTTGGCCTTACTAATGCACCTTCTACATTTCAAGGTTCGATGAATTCCATTTTCAAAACCCTTCTTAGAAAAATTACGGTTAGTTAATTGGATCATATACTAATCTACAACAAGTCTTGGAAAGAATCATGACCAACATGTTGACATGGTGCTCAAACTGTTGGAGGAGAAACAATTATATGCAAAAATCTCCAAATGTTTCTTTGGAGTACAAGAGGTGGAATATCTGGGTCATATTTTATCTCATGAAGGTGTTAAGGTAGACCCTAGAGAAATTAAAACCATTAATAAATGGAAAATCCTCACATCCATAAAGCATCTACAAGGATTTCTCGGCTTAACAGGGTATTATCGCGGGTTTGTTAAGAATTATGGGAGAATAACAACACCTCTAACAACATTATTGAAGAAAGATGCATTTTCATGGACTCTAGAAGCAATGAAGGCCTTTGAAGATCTTAAAGAGGCAATGTGCTAAGCACCAGTCTTAGCTACACCGAACTTCACAAAAACATTTATTGTGGAATGTGATGCCTCAAGAAATGGAATCAGTGGTTTTTAATGCAAGAAGAAAGGCCCATTTCTTTTGAAAGTCATACAATCAAAGGAAAGTATTTACACAAAGCTATTTATGAAAAGGAAATGTTGGAAATACTACATGCACTTAAGAAATGGCGACCCTACCTAATGGGGAGACACTTCAAGGTAAAAATAGATCATGATAGTCTTAAATACCTTTCAGAACAAATATTATCTTCAGAAGGGTAGCAAAAATGGGTCACAAAGATGTTGGGTTATGAATTTGAAATCATTTACCAAAAAGGGAAGCAAAATGTTGTGGCAAATGCACTCAAAAGAAAGGATGAGGATGTGGAAGCATTTCTTTTCAATATTTCTATTATCGAACCAAATTGGATAAATGAAGCAAGGGATGAATGAAATAATGACGAGGAAGCATGGGCACTCATTCAAAAGATACAACAAGATCCCAATACATATGATACATTTATCTAGAAAAATGATTCGTTATGGTACAAGGATCAGGTTTACCTATGTAAGAATTCCCAACTCAAACAAAAGATTCTTAGGGTCTTAGGAGGGCACTTAGGATTTCTAAAAACCTATCACAAGGTTAAGAAGGATTTTTTTTGGGATGGCCTTAAATCGGATATTCAAAAGTTTGCGGTGGAATGTTTACTTTTGCAACAAAATAAAGTTGAAACAATTAAGAGTCGAGGACTATTACAACCTTTATCCATTCCAAGCCAACGTTGGGAGGAGTTTTCAATGGATTTTATCACATGTTTACCCAAGTCTCAAGGAAATTCTGTTATCATGGTGGTAGTGGACATATGTACCAAGTCTGCACAGTTTTGTGCATTATCTCATCCATTTAAAGTGATTACATTTTCTACTGCATTTATCGAAACAATTCAAAAGATACATGGAAACCCAAAGATTATTGTAAGTGACAGAGATCCCATTTTCACTAGAAATTTTTGGACAAAATTATTTCCTTGTCTTGGTATTCAGTTAGCTCATATCTCATATTATTATCCTCAATCTGATGGGCAAACTAAGATAGTAAACAAATTTTTGGAAGGATATCTTTGTTGCTTTGTATCTAACAAGCAAACACAATGGGTGAAATGGTTGCTTCTGGCTGAATGGTGGTATAACACTTCCTTCCATACTACAACAAAAATGACCCCATTTATGGCACTTTATGGATATCATC
>APFE030986782.1:91968-107568 GCA_000404065.3 Pinus taeda
ACATCATATTTAAGAGAAAATTCTAAGGTTCAAGCAGTGGAAGGTCACATCGAGCATCAACAACAAGTTCTCCAACTCTTAAAGGATAACCTCACCTTAGCATAGAATATAATGAAACAACAGGCATATCAGCATCGCAGTGAAAGAAGTTTTGGTGTAGGTGATTGGGTATTCCTATGGCTACAGCCATATAAACAAATGTCCCTCAAGAAAGCTAAGAAGGATAACAAATTATCACCAAAGTATTATGTTCCGTACAAGGTGTTGCAAAAGATAGGTACTTTGGCATACAAATTGGAGCTTCCTGCAGCTTCTCAAGTGCACCCAGTTTTCCATGTTTCATGCTTAAAGAAGGTTATAGGTGACAAGCTTCCAGTTCAGACAATATTGTCAGAACTTGATGAGGAAGGAAAAATCATATTGGAACTTGAATTAGTCAAAGAAATAAGAACTCAACAACTACAAAATAGATCAATTTCAGAGTATCTCGTCAAGTGGAAGAACTTACTCATTGAAGATTCCACATGGGAGGATGAGAATTTTATACAGAAGCATCCAAAACTACTCAAGCATTGAGGACAACACTTTTTTGAAGAAGAGCGGCATGTTAGGTCCCTATAATATTAATGATCACCCCATTACTATTGTTGTTGTATCCCATATTTTTATTATTGTGCCCCTGTTGTCCCCATATTGTTATTATTGTGCCCCATAGAATCCCTCTATTTTTATTTTTGTGCCTTTATATTATTATTGTTAGGTCAACTTCGTTATATTGTGACCCCGTAGAATCCTATATATAGAAAGGAGGTTTCTTCATTTAAATCATCTAAGAATTTTTCATTTGTGTAATGTAAAGGAGGCTTCCCCCTCGAAGAGGGTTATTTCTAAGGTGTTCATCTATATTTTCTATCTTTTTGTGAGTTGGTTTCATAACATTAAGTTTACAAAAATTTAACACACGAGGGAGGATATCGCACCTAGCTTTAACTTAGCTTAGGTTTACCATAATTTAGTAGACAAGGGAGGGGTGTTACATACTCTCCCCTTAAGTTTTACACCATCCTTGGTGTATCACTGCATCATGTCTTTGTTCATAGGTAGTTGGTTTCTAAATCAACAACTCTCATGGTTCTGCCATCTACTGCAATTTTTATGATGTATGCCAGTCACAAGGAGTGCTCCCAACACAGCCCCTTCCATAGCTACATCGGTATCAAGGAGCACTCTCCTTTCATAGCTACCTGTAGCATTGTTTTCAAACTATTGTGAGAATTTAGAAATGCAAAATTTTAACTATGATATATATGATAATATATTACTTAATATTATTAAAGAAGTTATTCCTTATCATTTATTTTATCTCAAGAATGCATGTTCTCTACTTACATTCTTTCAAGCCTTTATGTTTTTGTCGAACACCTACTTCTTGCAGTCTGTCTGCATACAATACATAAGTTAGCATATTTTCCACATTAATATGTCTACAAGGTCATAACAAATTAGTTCATATAACAATATATATTCATCACACACACACATTGTTATAGACATTTTTGGGAACTGCAACCCCAATCATAAATTTCCATAAATTGAGGGCTCCTAAGTCCCTAAAAGTGTTTCTTCACTACCTAAAGGAACAAGGTCAGCTAATTACATCATCTCCCAAAAGTTCTCCACTAAAAACTGCTCAAAAATGGTCAAAATTGGACCATACTAAATACCCAGTGCAGAGGGTGCGATGCATGTCACCTTCCCAGTGTAAAGGGTGCAATGCATATTGAATGGCCCCTCTGCAGGGTGCGATGATCGGGAATGGACAAATGGCAAGGACAATTTGCGAGGTGGAAGATCATGGAATCTTCCAAAAGCTTCCCCTCTGACACTTGCTTCTCTGTTTTCGACCAAGGATGAGTAAGAGATCATCAGTCTCCAAGTGGAATCAAGAACTATCAGAGACAGGACACTAATAAAAACACCATAAGATGACTCATCCCCCTACAATCATCTATATATGGATCCATCATCACAGAGATCTAGAGGCTAGAATCTTGTATCTTATAGAGAAGTGTTCTTGGTTTTCTGGTGAAACTTCATAGTGTTGGGTGATCTAAGCTTTACTTGAGGTGAAGAAGCGATTTCTTGCTGGAGGATGATGTTGGGTCAGAACATATGGTTGTAATCCTCCTTCTTTTCTTGATATTAATAAAGCTATTCAAGGTTTCCTCCATATTCTTGTATTTTCAATTGTATATGCATTTGTATGGTTAACACATATCTGGTCCTGTGTTATTTATGAATATAGATCTCTTTTCTTTGATAGTAGTATGTTGCTTTGATTCCACATGTTCTCTTTGAAGCTGGGCAGACGAAGAAGAAGCGACAAAGATCTATCAGGAAGGAGAGGAATAAAACAGGGAAACCAAGCGCAAGACTAAGGTTGGCCTCCTTTGTTCCACTCTTATCTATTTTCATAGAGGAAAGCGAATGTAGACTTTACTTGTTTGTTTCTAAGATAGCTACCAGTATTAGTGGGAATAGTAGCTCCGAGTGGACACTATTCTTGGTAACACACACACACACACACCCATATATATATATATATATATTCATCGTAATTGTAGGTATTCCAAACTGCGATTAACCATAGTAACTTATGCCAAACATACTTTCATTCCTATAGGTAACCTCCAGGTTTGCTTACGTAGCCAAACATCTATCCAATGACTCTATGCATACCTGCGCACAAGGTATGTTATACACACCAATACACATTTCATTTTTCAACCTTGTAGCATACGTAGTCATTTGGTCGCATATGTACTATTGTACATAGTCCATCTGTGGTACAGCCTATAATACCATCCTCATCGTATCACCTACATGACATAAAATTTACCCACTTATTTTTCCACCATGTTAGTATCATACCAACATTTATTTATCTTTAACTGTGTTTAGCTTTCAAGGATTTTTATGATCATGGTTCATCTATGTAATTATGAAAGTTTGATGTCAAATGTAAGTCAATTCTAGATATCAGTGACATAGTATTGTATTCATGCATATTTTCATATTAATCATACCTTCTACTTAATGTTTGAAAGTAGACTATTAACTCATAGCTTTTGATGTTTAATATTCATCAGATCATTAATTCGTCTCGTATGTTTTACTATTGCCCTTTTTAGGCCTCAACATCCTATTGGCCATGCATAATTCAGTGTAGTTTACATGATAGTTCTTACTACTTTTAGTTGTAAGTGTTTATGATCTTAGGGTATTTACATGTTAGCTCATCCTTAACATTAAATTACCCTTTACCAAGAAATGAGTTATCTGTTTTGTGAATTCTTGCTTGAATTACCCAACATTTTCTTATGTTTTTCACACACCTCATCAATGCAACCCAATAAGAGGACCTCTCAAAATTGCTTGCATTTTCATTTATATGATATCAATCTGTTTAATTGACCCAATGATCCATACCATTTGTGCTACTTCATCCACTACTATGGTTTTCACTCAAGGATACTTATAGGCTCTATTATGCATATCCATCAAAAGATGCATATGTCCTAGAAGCCTGTTTAAGTCAAATTTTCCCTTAACCATACTTTCTTCCAAATGAAGAACAAATCATATTGTATGTAGATGTATTAATCAAAATATTAATTTGAATGACATGTTATATGGCCTTATACTATAACATGTTCTCACCATACTTTACTTTGGTATAATACTTTCATTGCAATTATACAATTTATAAGTTGTTTTTATAGCATGATGCCATAGTTTAATTTTTGACCAGAATCATAGTCTATTTTTATGAGAATTTTGATTCTTGCATTCATGAAGGCAACCTATGTAAGTGTGCCACTCAATTAAAGATATCTTCCTCCCATATGCATTACTTGTTATTAATCTTAAAGAAAATCAAACAACATTACTTTTAAGGCATTTTCTCCCTATTACATGTTATAACACTTTAGTTATAAGGTTTTTCCTCTTAGTAAGATTAATAACCTTCAATTTCCTTCTCTAGCTTGACTCTTAACTTAGTCATGCATACTTTGCCTATTTACTATTGGCACATAACAACCCAAACAAATGAAATATAACTTCAATATAGTTCAAGCAACTCAAATCCCCTGCATGGAGGAAAAACCACATGTCTACATGCTATGCATATTTGTAAGAATTGATAATAGCATAACATTGATTCTACAATTCACAAACCACCAATATTTGCTAAGCGCAACCATGGCCAACATCTAAGGAACAAAAAATGCAGTCTATCACAACACAATAACAAGTCCACCCTACTTTACCAATATAATAATTAGGTCAATCACGCTCTTTCCTTCTACAATATGCTCCCCCTTAATAGGCATTGGGGTAGCCAACATCTTTATGATGTGGAAAATTATGATCCGGATTATCCACAATACTATGATCATTATGTCAACATTTCGAATCCCAAAGGAGATCCATCGTCATGACCGAAAATAAATGATAGATTGAGAGAAGAATCTACCAACTAGAATAGATAAATAAATACCTAATTTATGATAAATTCTAGTAGAAGCCGACTAATTTAAAAACTAAACTACATATACTATTCAATTTTTATTATTTTTAGTTTTAATTATTTTAATTTAATTTTAATTTATTTATTTTAATTAAATTCCTTATTTTAATTAACCTAATATGAATTAGTAAATAATAAAACTAATTAATTCTAATCAAATGACAAATCATAAATCTATTTAAATCTATTATTCATTTGTTGATTATTAGAATTAATTAGTTTAATTATTTACTAATTCATATTAGGTTAATTAAAATAAGGAATTTAATTAAAATAGATAAATTAAAATAATTAAAACTAAAAATAATAAAAATTGAATAGTATATGTAGTTTAGTTTTAAATTAGTCGGCTTTTACTTGAATTTATCATACATTAGGTATTTATTTATCTATTCTCGTAAGTAGATTCTTCTCTCAATCTATCATTTATTTTCAGTCCTAATGATGGATCCCTTTTGGGGTTCAAAATATTGACATAATGATCATAGTACTATGGATAATCCGGATCATACTTTTCCAAAAAATGGCCATAGAAGCTTAAAGTATATCTTTATGATTGTTGAGCAATGAATTTTAATTTCTTTAGACATGTAAGAGACTATCAATACTAGAATTCATCATGAAGTGCTTACATGGAAGATTCATATGACTTTTTACTATGCATGGATATTAAGAATGATCCTTTCTAAAAACATGTTTATCTGAATTACCATTCAGCCAGACTATGGTAACACATACAATTCATGTCAATGCATGGATGTATATATCATTACACAACAACCAAACAACGATATAACCATGGCTTTCTCAGTTATCTATTCTTCCTTTCCAAGATTAGGTGATTTTATTTATCCATGCATCTATACCATAATTGTATCAATCGACATTTAAATCTCTTACCTATTAGAACAATCAATTTCAATATAGTTTTTCCACACAGTTCATGTAATGGTTTGGGATGTTGATCCAATGGTAGAGACTGTGTTAGAGGTTTTAAGCAACACTTTCTAATTTGCTTGCATCATTCATAATGCCCATTTTTCCCAAGTTTCCCTTATGTGCATCTAGTTGCTACCATATATGTATTTTACTTTTACTTCTAAACCCAAAATTTCCACCTGCTCAAGCATAACTAATTTCGAGATTTATATGAAAAAAAATAAACCCACTAAAATAAAATAGAAATGCAGGTAGAAAACTGCCTTTTCTCATATACATAAATAATTACACATAAGGATTTAACTCTTCTATGCAATTCCAAATAAGCAGTTATTTTCTCAAGCTCATGCAAACTAATTTTCCATGTAGGATTTCCAAGTCTTGCAAAAAGAGTTTTCACATCTACATTGGATATACCTCAACAATTCTAAATTGTGATATACCATCAAACAATTAATAAATTCATTCATCGAGCTTTATGTAGAGTTTTCCCTTACCAACAAACATTTTTAGAAATAAATTCTTCATGCTTTACATGCTTGACCATACCAAGGAGTTTTCCCTTACAAGCAAACATTTTTAAAAATAAATTCTTCATGTTTTACATGCTCTACATTGTAAAGTTTCATCATGGTGTGGTGAATGTAGATATGTATGGTGATATCATGGTGTGGCGAGTGTAGCTATGTTTTCACCGGAATGTGGATAAGTTTGATGATAACTTACGGACAAAAGAGAGCATTTGATAATCTTGTAGGCAATGAAATATTATACTACATAATCCTTAATTATATTAATAGAATGAAATATGATTGGATTTGGAGGTTGAACACTTTTAATAAGTCCTTTACATTCACAACTTCATAATTTGATACATTGCCAACTTTATAACTTGATGTAAATAGTTTTTCGTAACATGATAACTTTTCGACTCATTTTTTTTTGAACTTTCCCATATCACCATGAATAATACTAGAGAGTTGAGATTGTTTTCAGCATCACTTTGACTATAAAAAAAATAATTTCCACTTTAGATTTGACACAGTTGCCCGTTTTACTAATTCCGCTATTTAATATATCTATATATATGGCAAACACAACTAAACTAAGCCCATTAACTCATTGTAATATATTTAAACGTATATCAAAATTTTAATATTCATGTTACATAATTATCACATCCAAAATCTCCTAGGAGTCTAAGCAAAGGTTTCTTTTCAAAGTTTATCAATGGCTTAAATGGCAATCTCATCGAGCATCATAGACACCATCGAGTAAATGATCATTGACACTACAGAATGACTCAAACCTATATTTTTGAGATAACCAGGAGAATCCCTCGATGGATCTACTTCGTATTGCTGTCTTATAATTTTTATATGAATAGCATGACGCTTACCTCGTCGGGAAAAGTCGTCATTACTGATCTAGGAGCAACCATCTAGTTGACCATTCTTCCTCGAGAGCACTGGATTTGCCCTTTTTGTTGATGACCTTCAGTGGTATTTTACAGAGATCCAATACCTTTACAGCTGTGATCTTTTCCTTCAAATATTCCAAGATGCCAGGTTGTTCAAGCTTGAATTCTCACTGGAACGATTTAA
Source organism: Pinus taeda (assembly GCA_000404065.3). Taxonomy (NCBI): domain Eukaryota; kingdom Viridiplantae; phylum Streptophyta; class Pinopsida; order Pinales; family Pinaceae; genus Pinus; species Pinus taeda. The sequence goes on from APFE030986782.1 coordinate 99,103, forward strand.
AGGTAGAAGCGATAGTGCCGTGATAATCATATTACTAATTTTCGTGATTGTATTATGGGAAGTACATGGTGCGATGACAAATAGGATAATCTGTCTCCACTCAATGAAAGAAATAAACTTTAATACCATCCTTACATTTGGTGGAGTCTATTTGAGCACATTCTTTATATTTTTGCATGGTTATATTTTTGTTGTGCGTGAATAATCAATGCGTTGAGAAATGTATGGGTTCTTGCGGGATCTTCACGTCAAGCATTTGTCAATAGCCTTGTCTTAGTCATTGTTCGACAAAAGTACCAGTAAGTAATTAAGTAATCATGACCAGATAACTTTTGTCGACTCAAACCAACTGTGAGAAAAGAAGAATCTTAATACAAAAAAGCCCTAATTCTTTCCCCAGTGAAATCATCTTACATTAATTAATCAGGATGAATGGTTACAAAAGGACTATTACGACACCAGCATGACTCTTTTGCAGCGTGCACACAAATGACTTCTGGTGGAAGAAAAATGTTTAGAATTTAGCTAAACATCAAGATTTACTAATGCGTAGTCTCTACATATTGGATGATGAGGATCAGCATTATCCTAGATCTTTATCCATTTCTGAAGATGTTGCACGACTCCGGACAGTGATCAATCAATTTGGTAGCTACGCTGCCAATGGTCAGTTAAAGAGACAACATCGACAACTTTACCTTGATACGTTAAATTTTCCTTTCGACTGCTTTTACGAGCGTTTCATGGATAACATTTCTATATTTGTAAGAAGGGAGTTGGATTCTGGGATAATACCTCTTTAAATAATTGGATGAGGTTGAGTACACCATTTCATAGATGTTTCCAAAGTCGCGAATAAGATTGAACATATAAAGTCGAACATATCTGAATCTAGATTGGTAATGGAATAAACCCCATCCGACAATCTCGCTTTCAATTTTTTTCACAGAGGGTTAGCGGATTAATATCATCAAGGTAATGCATGTGTATGAACGGAAAACAGAGAGACGAATTTTCAGTGGTAATGGAATAAACCCCATCCGACAATCTCGCTTTCAATTTTTTTCACAGAGGGTTAGCGGATTAATATCATCAAGGTAATGCATGTGTATGAACGGAAAACAGAGAGACGAATTTTCAGTGGCTCCATTTGGAAAGTAACTTTTTTTCTTTCATCATCTAATGCCACTAGACAAGAATTTCCCTACGTTGAGTCACATGCCTACGAGCAACTCATCAAACACCTAGTCATAATGGAAGATCAATACGTTGACAACCAAAAATATTAATTTTTTCAAAATCATATATGATGTTGAACTGCACGTCATAATTTGAGTGCAGTTCAACATCTAGAGAGTCCCAAAAAAAAACACAATTCACCATGGAAAGCTATCTTACCCAAATGAGAGTTAGCATAAACCATGTTCTCTTTTCTCACTTGAGAGGTTTATTTTTTTTTTAATAGAAACTTGATAGAATAAGTGGAAACATGATTTAGAACTAGAATTCCAACTTACGTTGTCTTCCCAAGAGGCGTCCTCTCTTGGAAAGTCCACTAAAAGTGGTAGAGGATGAAGCCATGGAACTATGAATCTTCTAAGTGACTCCCAACTCAACGATTGATTTCTTTTTATGTTCTTTGACAGATGCGCCGTGGAGGAAAGAAAACAAGTGGCCATTGAATTTTATCGTTGTTGGGAAATTGTATATCAATGGTGAATGAAGAGGAGATAGAGCCACGACATTCATGCTATTTTAGCAGTTAGATTGTCTGTATTTTCCATCAAAAATTTGCATGCAACTAACCAATTATATGGGTTTCATTCGGGCCTTATTAAGAAGACAAATCTTAAGAGATTGGCTATAATATAGGACACAAGCCATAGTCAATAAAACCCTTTCTCACTTGAGCCCTATACAAACGTAGTCACCCATTAATAAATCAGTCAAGGCCCAATATGTTCTGAACAGATAGTTATTAAGTTTGACCATTAATCCTTAACTCTTGGATTGATTTTTCCTTTGTAGGTCTAAGTCAAGGTAATGGATGAGTAATGAGGCATGCGCCTCATCAAAAAGTCTGTTCACATATTAACATACATATTAACATGCACCTCTTTATAAAAAATTGTATGTATAAAAGCCCTCATTAGTTTTAACATGTTATATTTATATTATATTTATATATATATATAACATATATATATATACATACATTATTATATATATCACATATATACACATATATATAACATATATATATATACATATACATATATATACATATATATATACACACATATATATACACACACATATATATATTATTTTTCCATTGAATTCCTTATTACAGAATCATGTTGTATGAAATGAACTTCACCCTTCAAAAAATTTTGGATAACTTTTTTCTTATAGGAGTTTTATAATCAAACTTGCCACTGAAACTTTATGGAGGTAGTTGAGCTCATAGGCCACAAGGCTTGACCTTTTTCTCTAATACCATTTGTAATGAACCTCCTGAGTATACCGAGGAAAACCCGCTACTATGCTCCATAAGTTAAAAAAATTCTTCGTTTTCGAAGAAGATTCACCTTTAACACAGGCGTTATGTTCCTTTTTATGTCATGACCATTTATTAATTTTGCAACTATAATTATCTACATCCTCTTACAATTTTTGTGGGTTCATGATGGGATCTTTAGATTCCTTATAACAAACATGGCATACACACTTGAATCAAAATTATATGCATTTCCACCTAAATTGTTTTGCGTGCTCCATGGTCTTACGCAAATATTACAATAGAGATACCACTTAATATAAAATTCAATGGCCATTCCCATTATGATCATCTCATAAAGAAGTCTTAATGAGATTGCTATACTTTATTTACATTGTCATCATCATTAAGCACAATTTTATAATTATGTGGAAGGAAAAATAGTCCTAACATGTAACCCATAACATTTATTATTTGGTCTTGCCCATCAACATTTCATAACTTAATTCTAGTGTAGTTAACATGTCCATGCATCAGAATCAGAGTTAAATAACACATAACTAGCCAATCCTTATGTAGGGCATAGAAAACCACTCCCTCATTAACGATACAGTTAAACGTTGTATCATAATTCACTCGCATGCATTAGCATTTATCATCTAACAATAAGGCCTTTTATGTCCCTTAATTAGTTTAAGATGATAACCATGTTTAGATTCAACAACTATATCAAATATTTATGAACATACCATAAACATGTTAGTGCATGTAGTTTCGTCCGCATTGATGGCCCCATGTGAACCCTATCAGTAGTAAGATAGTTCCATAGCCACAATGATAGTAACCGCTTAATAACCCTCTACCACTGACTTTATTTTTAAAGGTAATAACGTAACATTCATAAGGATGAAACCATTGACATATTTACAGTTTACAAAACTGACACAACTTATGTAATATGAATACAAAATCATTATCCATATAGCACATAAGTTAGAAGTAATACATATCCACTATCCCTATAGCTCAACATGCTATACTCTTCTACAAATTTAACTTGAAACCACATTAAAATCCATAAACGTCATATGCACAAACTGCAATTAGTTCCATACGAATATACAACACAACATCTATATAACTGAAACAAATAATAAGAACATAAGGATAAGAGTCCAACATAAAACACATCCCACGCATGTGAATCCATCTAAAAAAATCACTTAGAGGGAGGAGCACCACCACCCAGCCATGAATCACCTATGATTCCCCACGAGCTGAAGATATTGCCAAGGATCAATAGTCCTCAATTGATCAATGCACTAGGTATTTAATACCCTCTTTCATGATTTAGTTACCATTAGCAGCATCCCGCATTTATGGTTTTTTACATTTTCCTAGGTCTTTTTTAGAAAATCTTGTCTTTATCTCCAACAAGGCTTTTCCACATAAAATCTTGTCTTTATCTCCTACAAAGCTTTTATTCCCGATGGATCTTTATCTCCCATTCATCCAATGGATATCCAATCCATCCAAGCTTATCTAGAATCACATATAGAACCTTTATCATGAAAGGTTCATCTCTATCCCATTCCCCATGGGATTTGGCAAGCCTCCCTTCTCTCTTCATGCTCCATCCTCCAAGTGATTTATATTATTAATTTATTTAATAACACATTTTATTTTCATATTACATATCACCTAGCTTTCCTAAGCTTAGGTTTAGAATAGTTTAACCCACAAAGGAGAGTATCAAACATAGCTTTTCTTAGCTTAGGTTTATAAACCTTTAACACACAAGGGAGGATATCACACCTAGCTTTAACTTAGCTTAGGTTTACAATAATTTAGTACAAAAGGGGGGGGTGTTAGAAACAAGAATGATAATAGACTTACCCACTTTCTTGGTGTACACAATATTGTGAGAATGACTAGTATCTAAAAGAAATCTATCCATTTTGGCATACCAATCCAGAGGGGATTTCTTGAGAGCATAAAGGCATTTCTTAAGCCGACATACGAGGTTGGAGTCTATTTGTATAAAGCCAGGACGTTGTTCCATATAGATTTCTTCATGCAAGTCCCCATGCAAGAAGTTTGATTTAACATCCATCTGATGGACTTCCCATTTGAAAGAGGCAGCAAGGGAAGGCACAAGGTGGATAGAGTTCATTTTCGAAACATGAGAGTAAGTTTAAGTAGAGTCAATCCATTTTAGCTAGTATCTAAAAGAAATCTATCCATTTTGGCATACCAATCCCGAGGGGATTTCTTGAGACCATAAAGGGATTTCTTAAGCCGACATGCGAGGCTGGAGTGTATTTGTATAAATCTAGGAGGTTGTTCCATATAGATTTCTTCATGCAAGTCCCCATGCAAGAAGTTGGATTTAACATCCATCTGATGGACTTCCCATTTGAAAGAGGCAGCAAGGGAAGGAACAAGGTGGATAGAGTTCATTTTCGCAACATGGGAGAAGGTTTAAGTAGAGTCAATTACTTCAACTTGTAAAAAACCCTTAGCAACAACACGAGCTTTAGTTTGTCAACTTTTCCATCTGGTCCATAGTTGGTTCTATAAACCCATTTGCATCTAACAAGTTTTCGTCCCTTTGGAAGAGGAATAAGGTCCCATGTATCATTTTCCAATAGTGAATGATGTTCTTCATTCATAGATCCATCCCAATCTGGATGGCTTGAAGCTTTTGTAAAGGCGTCAGGATCATAATCCACTGAAGCTTGAGCTAGTAAAGAAGAGGCTCTATCGAACTAAGAATGTGTATGATGATGATCTGTATGATCTCTTAAAAGAGCACCTATTGCATCCGAAGTAGTGTTAACTCATTTTGAAATCTGAGGAGCTGAAGGAGGATCCTGAGTTTTTGGAGGAGGATTGTCATCCTTGATGTCATCATCTGAAGAAGGAATATTTTCAATAGTAGAAGGGATAGAGAGAGGTGGAACATTTGTCGAACTAGGTTCGTAGGCTGATATATTTTCAGCAAACTTTACATCTCTTCTAGTGATAACATTTTTGGATTTAGGTTGAAAAAGTCTATGTCCTTTGACATCTTTATAGTATCCAACAAAAATACATTTTTCACTCTCAGGTTCTAAGGATTTATGTTTCTCATCTAGAATATGGGTCGATGTTTCACTTCCAAAAACACAAAAGTGACTTACATCTGGTTTAATTGAGCTCCATGCTTCTTTTGGAGTCATATTCTTTAAAACCTTAGTAGGAGTGTGATTTACTATGTAATTAGCATAGTTAATTGCTTCTACACAAAAATTAAGACTAATTCCTTTAGATTGAAACATACAATTAGCCATTTCCTTTGAGGCGGGATTCTTCCTTTATCATACACCATTTTGTTGTGGAGTATATGGAATAGTGTGTTGCAATTTAATTCCATGCTCAATGCAAAAATTGATGAATTTGTTTTTAACATATTCTCCGCCATTATTAGATCATGGCTTAAGAATTTGATGTCTAGATTGTTTCTCAACAAAGGGCTTAAAGGTAAAGAACATGTTTAAGACTTCACTCTTGAGTTTTAAGAATTGTACCCAAGTGCGTCTGGAGAAATCATCAATGAAAGTTAACAAATACTTGTAGCCAGAGAATGAAACAACTAGAAGTGGATTACACAAATCACTATGCACAAGCTATAAAGGAGCTGAGGCATGCCAAAAGGTGCGATTTTGAAAACAATCCCGATGATTTTTTTTGAGTACGCATCCATAAGAAACACCATATTTGCAAGATACCATAGGAAGATTTGTCACCATATTTTATTTATATAGATTTTGAAGGAAGAGATAATCTAAGTGACCAAATTGCTCATGCTAAAGTTTTCTCACTTCATCATTATGAGCAACAAATACTGAGGGAAGAGTTTATGACCCAAATTTGTTAAACTTATAGAAACTTGCAGAATCATCAACAATGCATGTAGCTAAAATCTGTGTAGGTTCTCTTAGGTCCTTAATTACAACATTATGAGGTGAAAATTCAATGGTTTTACCATCACCTAAATGAGTTATCTGATATACAAATAGAAGGTTTTAGGATAAGGTAAGAACTCACAATACATCATTAAATTGACCATTGTCTAGATGAATATTTCCAAATCCTACAACACTAAGAGATATATCATCACCGACATATACATTTTTGGTGTTATAATCATTTAAAAAAGAAAACATGGCTTTGTTTTTGGCTATGTGATAAGAAGTTCCAGAATCAATGAACCACTCAGGAGAATGAGGAGAAGAAAATCCATTTAGTGCATAACCAGGCTTATATGCTTGATAACGACATGCATAAAGTGTTATTCCTAATGATGAAGTTGAACTTGAAGAGTGCTCCAAATGAATCTTACGTTTCTTTATTGTTGCTTCCAAGGCTTCTATCTTCTTAAAGCATTTGGATTCTAAGTGGCCATCATGATTACAAAATTTGCACTGTCTATCAGTCTTCTTCCCTTTTTTGGTTGTCTTATCATTTTGTTGAGTTGATTTTTCATTTTGAGACTGAAATGGATTAATACCCTTGTTTGGTTTAGGACCGTTCTTTTTAATATGCTTATTCATAGGATTCTTTGAACTTGGTTGTTGTTCGGATACTAAGGCTTTCTTAGAAGAATTTACAGTATTAAGAAGGCCAATATTTAAGAGTTTTTTTTTCTCTCATTAAAGAATCGGAAAAGGCATAAAAAGAGGGGGGCTTGTACTCTTGTCCTTGAGAAATAAAGGCTTCTCTAATAGAATGGAAAGTTGAAGCAAACACAGAGGAGGTTGGTCCTAACTTAGTAAGAATGGAATAGATAAGGCTACCATCTTCTTTCTTATCATTAACACCTTCCTAGAGAAGTGTAAGGGTATTGAACTTGGACAAAAATCTTCAATGGAAGAAAAATTATTGGGGTCCAACATAAGAAACTTATTTTCAAGTTGATGGGCTCTAATTTCATTTTTAATTCCACAAAATTAATTAAGCTCTTTCATTGCTTCATCAGGGGTATCAAATTTCTGTGATATGGAATCTAAAGTCTGGAGAAATATTAATCCCTATTAATCCACGTGCTTGATCTTGCTTATTTTCCCATTTGGCTTGTTTATCTTCATCTCGAGGTTTAAACTCTTGGCCTGAGGCTATTCTGTAGGGATTTAAAAGGTAAGTTCCTTAGATAGAACACCAAAGGACACCACTCACAAATAGATCATAGATTAGTAAACGATTATTCTTGATGTGGTTAAAAACCTCAAAGAGGGAGTCAATCCATGACCTGAGTGAATGTGACCACTTCGGGCAATTTATTAATATAAATGAAAGAAAATTTACATAAGCCTCTCTCATGAATGGTCACCTAAGAAATGACCCTCCATGCTCTTTAAATAGAGATCTTGGATCAATCGGGTGTTAAGACACATATCAAGTGTTGGTAATACCAAAGAGAGAATGAAACATTAGATCACTTCATGTCTACAGCATATTCTGAATGTCGGATTATAAGTTACAAAAAGTACATACTAAAGAAACAAACTTTACCTAACAATATACTAGACCAAAGTTGTGCATAAGTATTTCCTATGTGTTGGAATATTCTAAGACCCCCATTTAAGAACAACTTGGGATAGGATTGAAGGATATTCAAATATCACACAATAGGAGAAGAAATGATAAATTAGAGCCTATATATTCTATAAATACGTTTACTTCTAAGTAAATCCACCATTTAGGATAACCATTGGAAGTAGTTGGCAATGTCAAGAATAAGTAGGCATAGAATTTCCATTTTAAAAGAAATTGAAGTTGGGTAAAAGCATGTTAATGTGTCTCATTATATGGCAAAATAAAAAAAAGTACACGAATGAAAAAAGATAATAAAAAAAAAATGAATATAAAAATATCAATTAAATGAGTTGAGTTTCATACTTGTTAATTATAAAAAATAAATGCTA
>APFE030986782.1:108054-137987 GCA_000404065.3 Pinus taeda
TTTGTTATATGTTATTTTCAAATTTCTATTAAAAAAATTGATTTTATAAACTTGAAAGGATAGTTTCTTGGGTCGTCGTTTTATATATACAAAAAGATTATCATTTTTACTAGTATTTCAATAATAATTAAAAGATATGGTTACTTTTTATTTTTAAATTTGTTTAGCAACCTTTAGAATGTTTACAACACATCTCTTAAAGAAATTGGAATTAAAAAACATAAATCAATAGAGAAATGGGGGGTTGCAGTTTTGTCACTACTTAAAAATTTATGTAAAATATTAATGACTATATTTTACAGAAAATGAATAAATTAGATAAAAAATATATATTAAATTTTAGAAAAAAATATGACATGAAATTGAATTTAAATTGACATGTTTTGTCTTCTTTTATCACCACGTAATTCTTGATGATTTTGTAAATTTAAGAGTAAACATTCCAGCTCCATTTATTTTTATAAAACTTCTTTGCCACAAAAAGGGAAAAAGTGATACACATTAACATGCTTTTACCCAGTTCTATATGTTGAAACTAAGTATTCTAATGGAAAGATCTCGAAAAGTTAGGCCGATTCAAAAAAACAACTCCGAAAAGAGCTTTCGATGAAGAAGTTATGACTTTTTGAAGAAAAGTTGTTGAAGATGCCAACGAATCATGCGAATGTTGGGAAGTGAATGATAATATTATATTTAAAAAAAAATCCCCCTCTTTCCAAACATAATCTAATTAGCTCACTTTTAAAAAAAAGTACTTTGTGTCACCCACTTTTATAAATAAGTCAGATTCACTTTTACATTGGTATTTTATGAACTATCCACTAAATTGTAACTTTAATAAAAGATAAAGTTAATTTGGAATTATAAGTGACTCACTTTTTATAATCGGTGCGAACACTTTTACATAAAAGTAACTTTAAAAAATAAGCTGCATGTGCTTTTTGGAAAAGTAACTCAACAAAAAGAAACACTTGAACCCAAGGCCTTTATTCTCATAAAGTACATTTAGACGAAAATAGCTAGTTTGAAAGGTTAGTAATTTTTGCAAATGAGGAAGTAGATATTTTTTTTTTTAAGTCATTGAAGCTTTGGAGTGCGTGTTTACTTGAAAACCCCCTTTTCTCCTACAGAAAAAAGAACCACACAAACCAAATGAACAAGTAGAATTAATCCAAGTCTTACAACTAACAATTAGATTTGGCTAGAAACTAAATATTTTCTTCAATGTTTCTAATTTCCTGAGATGACACTAAGGCACAACAAAAAAGATCATACGCATGAGAAAAAAACATTTATTTCTGTTTCGGGTTTGCCTAGATTGCATAGAGTCACGGGGCAAAGAGCATATGCATAAATGAAAGGTATAGATCTAGTAATAGAAAAATTATAGAGGACTATAAACCGAAATAAACATAGAGATAAATAACTATAACTTCAAATAAAGACTACATACCTCAAGATCTTAAAAATGACGTAGGTAGGGCTACCAGAAACATTTTCACATGAAATAAAAGGGGCTCCTCATTGGAACGTGTTAGTGTCAGTATCTGCATACTTCCATCAGAGATCAAAATTTTCTCTTTGGATTTTCATTTTAGGTGTCCCATACTGAATTTTTACATCATCTCATTAGGTCATGTGAAACTGATCAACTAATGGTTGTGTTCTCTTCAAAAATTCTAATTTCTCCTTCATAGAGTATACTTGCTAACCCTTCCTCAGGTTGTCTTTAGTTATGGTTTCATGGTCAATTTGCAATCATGTTTTCCTTAGGTCTTAGGGCATGTTTTCATTAGGTCTTAGGGTTTCATTACCAAGGTCAAGAGCCTCATTTAAAAGTGTAAATAAAGGGCACCAAGTGTATGAGGATGATAAATGAGTGAAGCATGATGGCTTGTAGGTCATAGTCACTATATAATTATCTTTTAAACTAATGTAATTTTCACCTCAAAAAACATGTTTTTGAGGTGAAAACAGAGTAGTTTTAGTTAATTTTTATTTATTATGTAATTTTAAGTCACTTTATGTAATAAATGATCCCAACATCACCAAAGCATCTCTCCTTGCCACAAGAGAAACAAACACTACAGAAATTAGGTCAAGTTGAGCATTATCCACCTAAAAAGAAACAAGGAAGAAAAGGCATTAAAAACAGAGTTTTGAAGAAGGTCAATAAACATTAGAAAGTGGGTTTTTCAAGTGAAAAATCAAAATCTACTCCTATAAAAGGTCTCACATTTTGTTTTCAAGTTCATCATTCTCATTTGGCAAGCAAGGAGTCAAAAAGCGAGGAGAAGAGGAAAGGTTGAGTGAGTTTTGAGCAAAGGAGAAGTGGCGATGTCCTTCTACAGGGTGGCGCTGCACATTTGGACTAGTGGTGAAGTGGTGCTGCACGTAGGCAGACTGGCACTACGCGTTTCAGGTACGAGGAGTGGCACTGTGCATTGAGAGATTGGAGCTGTTCGTCTGGGCCTAGTTCTGCACGTCTAACAATTTTTAGAGTGTAATTTTACACTGCACTATGCTTCTAGACGTGGGATTGTGCATCTGTGCATTGGTGCTGTGCATTGAACATAAGGGCTAGAAAGGCCTCAAAACTTAAAAGAACTTCAATATTTCCCTGTCTTCCCTTCATACTAGTAAGTTGTGCTCCCATATTACATTCTTGGTTTTCATTCACACCCTTAAGCACAATTCCCCATGGTAAGTGTGAAACCTTTAAATTCTACATTGGTTATGCCTAAACTGCTAAACTGCAATTATTCCTTATATCACCTATCACTACAACTCTAAACTCTTTCCCTATCCCTTTATCCCTTTATCCATATTCCATAACATCCACATCCATTTATCCCTCTTCCCAAAAAGAAATATCTCAAAAAAACAAAGCCTTCCCTCTCATTTTTATGATTCCTACTCTCTCATCCATTTTCTAGCCCACAAGGTCATCTCCCATCCCCTCACTCTTAAATCACTCTCACTCATTCCCCTCATAAAACCTCAATCCTTTCAAACATGGAAAGAGAGGACTGAGACTGTGAGGAGGAGGAAAACACAAGTAGTGACACTTTGACAAATAGATCTAGGCATCAAAGAAAACCACACAAGTGAGGTAGAATTATCAGGGAGGAGGCATCAAACCTCAAAGAATTGCAGGCCTCTTAGTTAGTTGTCACTTTTTTTAGATATCTCGGGTGATATGAGTTCTATCAGTAGGTAGAGAGACTTCAACACCACCCTGAGCTCACCATATGTTTTTTAGCTCATCTTCAAGACAATAGGGTGACTCTTCCTAGGGTGACATTCATAGTCTCACCTTCCATTATTTCGTATGACTCCAAGATTCTGAATGTACGAGAGAAGCGTTACAAGGCACAAGACGTAGATGAACATTATTATGAGCCTTATATCAAACAACAATATAGAAATGAAGTGAAAAGACTTTTTTGCTTTTAGATTTATTGAAGACAAGTATGTCCCCATGATGAAAATCATCATGAAATATTTCACTTGTGAGGGAAAAGTTTCCAGGTTGTACACCTATCACATCATGCTTCTCATGCATTTTACCAGGGTGAAGATGTTAAACCTCCCTTATTTCTTGTTCAGGAATATTGAGAAGATAACCCATTTTGTGTAAAAGAAGCCATACCCTTAGGAGATGAGAAGTCTCTATCATTATTCCCTGATCAAGATGATTGTGCTTCATCATCTTAGCCTCCTTAACATCTCTTGGGAGACATTTATTGCTCATGACATCTTCAAGTGTCCTCAAATTCCTCCACCAGTGTTTGAAGAAGTAGGAGGACCTTCTAGCAATGCTTAGGTGAAAATAGATGAGGAGGCCAAAGACACTAGAACTACTGAGGTGCCCAGGACTTACATGACATATCAGAGGGGCACGAGGAGATTGTTCGCAGCTAATAGGCAACTGTTTTCTCCACAGGATGTGGAAGGGACCTTGCCTTCTTCATCAATCCGTAGGCAAATGCTAGCTCAAAAGGATGTTGAAGGGGCTTTGCCTTCTTCGTCAACACAACACGTATAGGTGCAGCCGCTGCACAAAGGGAAGGAAAAGATGCCGAAGGAGAGATTTGATGATGAGGAGAAAGAGAGGGACATTGATTTGACAGAGCATGATGAGCCAGAGTAGTGTTATACTTGTCATGGTGCGGAAATAATTGACGTAGTGGCTCAAGATGAAGAAACGATAAAGGACATCGTCATATAGGAAAAGGAGGCTCAACTCCAAGCTTTGATGGATAATTTGAAGAGGGCCAAGTATGTCATCACATATTTGGAACAAGATAACAAGCACTTGAGTGACATACAAGTCCTCATGGAGCTGGAGCTGCTGAAGGTAAAATGACAAAGTGACAAAGAGACACAGTTCACTTTGACTCCTATTGAGAAGGAAATTGAAGATGATAGAGAGACTTGGCTTCAAAGAGTCAATTTGCACCTTGAGAAGTTGTTGTAGAAGGCCAATAGAGACAATCAGATGTTCAGGCACATGGACTACCATTAAAAGACCCAAAACAACATTTGCAACATGAGGGTCAAAAAGATGAAAGCTAGGCTAAGGCGAGCTCTAAAAGGCAAAAAGGAGGAGGATAGGCTGAGGTTGCTTGTTGAAGATTCATTGGCTCATTAGGATACTTGATGATGGTGCTTCTCACCAATTTTGGTTAAGTTTGGAAATGTTTTTGTCACTTGCAAATGTTGAAATTTTACACACAGAAAATCTGCATCAACGCGCAGCACCACTGGTGCTGCGCTTTTCCTAGGGGAGCCCAATGCACAAATGGTTTGCATTTTTGGATTTAAAGTGATGAGTACATGTACCCTATGGATTTGATAAGTTTTTGGGGTAGAACTGGTACACCAAAAGGTCAAAAAACACTCTACAAATGACCTTTCTGCCACTTTTTGGACACATAGAAGAAGTCTTGGGAGAATCAAATTTTGAGGCATCAAATGTGCTTAAAATGAAGAAATGTCAAGTGCGTTGGAAAGTAGACTTGAATTCCTTTCCAATGAGGTATCATGATCTCAATTTGGATGCCAAGAAGGCCTCCAAATGGGACATAAAAGTGGCACTACGCGTTAGGCCAATGGCGCTCTGCGTAAGGCAGATTTTGCACAACATGGCTATTTTTCCATTTTTTTACTGTGTTCAAGGATTTTCTCTCGTGGAGGATGTTTTAACATTGTAAATGATGACTTGGCATGTAAATATGATGGATAACTAGTAGTATAGGGTAGATTCATTGCATTAAAAGTCAATTTGATCTCAAATGGATTAGTTTTTCACTTTTAGAAGCAAGTTTTTAAGATGCCTATATTCTTGTTTCTTGTTCAGTGTTAATTAGATTAGCTCCTCATCTTAGGGATTAGACCCCTGAGGATGGGAGGAGGTTGAAACAAAGCCTATATCTTCTTCTTCTTTCTCATTGTAAAGGTTTGGACTCAACTGGATGTTCAGACCTTGATTGTACACCATTTTTTAGCAGTTTAACAGGAGATTAATAAGAATTGCGACTTTTTTTATGGGATCCATGTGGTATGAAGTTTTAGTACAATTTTTCCTCTTGTGATCATATGTTAGTATGTTTTGTGTATTCCATTAATCATTTCATTTCTTATAAGTGAATGCTTTCGAGTTTATAGGCAAAATTCATTACAACATTGCTTTTCTTTGGGAAAATATTCACCATTTAATTTTTTCTATAGTTTGGGAAGGATCCGTGACAATCACATGCTCTTCCTAGCCTCTCACTAGTCTCAAAACACCTCACCCATCAAGCACTAGAGTGATAAACCTTATGCCTACATTGCCCCATTGAACACCCTACAATTTTGACCTAACTCCCTAGACCTAAACTATCCAGCTCCTCCTGATCTAGAAAAACCCCTTCAAAATCCAATTAAAACTTTGTGCTACTGTACCTAGCTAAAATAATTTTTCTGATCTAGTCATCTTGGCTGAGATCCTTACAAAGAGAGCCCTCTCCCAGCCTAGTAGGACTAGCCAGTTGGCTAAGCATGGTTTGTGGTTACCCTGGCATTGCCTTCCTTCAGCGTGAGGTTCAATTCAGGTGATAACAGAACGGATGCTCCTAAAACAATAGAGCAGTCATATAGGCCCGATAAAGGTTAGAAACAATAAATCTAGTAAACGATAGTTGAATATAGTTCTACCGCCTTTAGATTTTGATCACCAACAGATGCGGCCCTCAAATAGCTTTGATACAATGTAATAATTTACAAGGTAGGCTCCTTAGATAGAGCACGAAAGGACACCACTCACAAATAGATCACAAACTAGTACAACAATATTCTCGACATTGTTAAAACCCTCAAAGAGGGAAACATTCCACAGTTTGAGCCAACGTGACCACTTCAGGCAATTTATTAATGTAAAAGAAAGAAAATTTACATAATCTTCTCTCATGAATGATCACCTAACAAATGACCCTCCATGCTCTTTAAATAGAGATCATGGACCAATTGGGTGGTAAGCCACAAATCAAGTGTTGGTAATACCAAGGAGAGAATGAACTATCAGATCACTCCATGTCTAGAATATATCATGATTGTCGGATTGTAATTTACAAAAAGTACATATTAAGGAAACAAACTTTACCTAACTATACACTAGACCAATTTGTACTTAAGTATTTCCTATGTGTCAGAATATCCTAAGAAGAGCTAGAAACATTTGTTGGTTAGTGTGGGACAAATAGCAATAGGAGTGAAATAAGGCATCAAATTTTTCGTCCAATCAAATTTTTACAAATTAATATATTAGATTATAATAAAAAAATATGTTATTTATTTCTAAAATTTAACATTATATTTTGTATAAGTCAAATATAAACTAATACCAATCAAACTGCAAACTAATTACTAAAAACTTGCTTGGAAAATGATGGAAAACCACCAATAAAATCATTTTAAAAAACCTTTACAATATTTAGATAAATATCATCTATTTCTAAATCAAAATGACTACAAAATGGTTAGGACTATTAAGAAAAATACAAAAGTCAAAACACGTAAAAAAAAATGTGTGAGTAGCAACGCTTCAATGTTTACTACATATGTGTTAAACCTTTATAATTACTTATTAACTTAATATTTTATATAATTATACGTCCTATACAGGTTAAAATGTTTATCACTTTTATATTTAACCACTGCTCAAGGACTCATCATAACTAATTAGATTAGATAGTGTATAGTGACACAAAATATTTGTAAAAAGTATGTGTGGATTTAAACTATAAACCCTTATAAACTAAAAGAAACATAAAACCCATCAAAATTCTAATAAAACATTTTCTACCGGTATAACACAACACCATAATTTTACTATATTTCTCTTATGTTTTATAATTTAATAATGGTTATTAATTTTATAAGTAAATGAAAATGGAAAAATAAGGATAAAAAAAATGTTGTACTATTCAAATATGCAAAAGTTTTATATTATTTTTAACTTGAAAAATCTATGGAAGTGTTGAAAAATTATTATTATTATAAAATTAATTGGTTTGTTATTTATCATGTTAATAAGTGTTATGGATTTTTTTTTTTAAATTGGTAATTTTTTTTTAGTAATTTGAGCCATAGATTAAATTTAGTAAAGGGTATATTTAATAGTCCCTAAACTAGATATATATAAAAATTACAACTTAATTAGATCTCACTTTATTAATGTGGGAAAGACTACTCCTTAAGCCTATCACAACGAACCAAAAATATATCCCATAAAAAAATTGTTATACTACAACAATTTTTAATAATCAAATTATTTTATAAAAATAAATTTCTAATCCTACAAATAAGAAAATATTATAAACTAATTTAATAACTACAACTTTCAAATTAAACTATTTTAATCCCTACTTCAATTAGAAATTAAATCTATCAATAATTTATTGTTAAATTTATTAATAGTTTGCTGTTAAAAAAAATCAAACAAATATTAAAAAATTCACAATAAAACCGATAATATACCCATTGAATTTCATATAGAGAAAATTTACCAATTAACCATTGACACATTCACACGGAACAAAATAAGTATGAGCATCAAAATTGGTCCCCTATTTTCTTGTAACAAAATATGAAAGATGAGGGGACCATTAAATATTATGAAAACTTAAGCATTGAAATTTGGTAATCGAGCTATCACAACCTATCATACACACAAGCATTTTCTTGTGATAATTGTTGGTTGTCTCATTAATTGTAATTGTGGAAAATTACTTATTTAAGCTTAATAAACCGGCATTTTCTTGCTCATTGTAAAAATATAATTTTTTTCCCAAGATGAACTGGCATTGCAATAATGGTTAGCTGTTTCGTTGATTATAATTAAGAACTATTCCCATTCCTGTATAGACGTAAGATCTTATTTTTATATATATATGAGTTGTTTCTAGTGTGATTCTTTTAGATTTTTTTATTGAAATTTGGTTGAAAATTTTGAAATGAAATTTTGATTTTTGTTATTTATGAACTCAGCATTCTAGAAAATTTTTAGGAAACTTTTATTGTGCAGGGTTACGCATAAAACTTGTGATTTCACATTTTTTGAAAAATTAAATGGAAAAACCGCACCAAAAAACATCCAAAAAATCGCACTAAAAACAACTCATATAATATATATATATATTATAATATATATATAAAAATGATTTTTCAAAGTAAACAAAAATTTTGATAATGCCCTTCTTTATTTCACATGAGGAAATTATAGTTTTTTCTTATATTTTATTTAAGAAAAAATTAACTGATAGACAAAAATATTCTCAAATTATTATAAAAATATTTATCATAAATTATAAACCATAAAACCTAATTAATACCTAAATAAATGAAAAACATGTAAAAGTTGTTAACCATCTCTTCGCTTACTCTATTAAGTTAAATAGAGTTATGTGGTCAGAGATACTCTAATGGAGGAATGCTAGTTTGTTTGACATCTATTAGGGTTTCCTTAGTCTCTACAAACACTTTGTTACATAGATTTTGAACCCACCCTACAATGAATCAATGATTGATGTGGCCTCTTGTGGTGCTATTGGGTTGACATGTAGCTCTTGTTTGATTTCCCTATGCATGTTCTCTCTATGCGATGATGACAAATATGAGGGTTTGCAAAGGTTCTTGGAGCATCATTTGTATTTGGTCAAGAAATCTGCTCAGAATCTAGTGTTAGACCAAAGAATACATAACACACAGCAGATTCATACTCGGAGACTTAGACGGAAAAATCAAAGAATAATTCACAGAGACAAACCAATGGAGAAACAACAAGATTACTCAATTAGAAACAATAAAATAGATAGAACAATCATTGGAGAACAAAAATCACTTAGCATTACATGACAGGCTTGGGCCTTGGCTTGCTTTCCTTGGCCAGAGAAATTACAAATTTATAGAGGTAGAAGAAGGATCTAGAATCTTGTATGTGATGCAGATAGAGATCTGGAATGATCTAGAAACTAAAGGTGGTGTAGAAAGATCTAGAATCCTGCATGTGATTCTCGAAAGTACTTGCGGTGTAGAAGGATCTAGAATCCTGCATGAATTTGGCTTCACACTTAATATTCTCCCACTTGAAGCCAAATAAGAGTCATCAAGTCACACCGAGTCCTACCATGTCTCTACCTAAATCATGTTTATTTCATGGCACAATCTTAGTGAGGATATCAGCAGAGTTCCTATCTGTATGGATCTTTTCCAAGGATAATTGTTCTTCCTCCAACACATGCCAGATCCAATGGTACCTTAAGTCAATGTGCCTGGTTTTTGAATGGAACGCTAGGTTTTTCACCAAGTGAATGGCACTCTGACTATCACAATATAACACATACTTGTCTTTCCTTATTCCTATCTCTCCTGGGAATCGCTGCATCCACAACATCTCTTTACAAGCTTTTGTTGTAGCTATGTACTCTGCTTTTGTTGTAGAGAGGACTATTATTCTTTGTAGCCTTGACACCCAAGATACTACTGCACCTACAAATGTATACAAATAACCTGTAGTGGACTTTATGGTATGCATATCTCCAGTCATATCCGCATTTGCAAATCCTTCAAGCACAGTCTCATCGTGACCAAAACATAAACAATAATGACTAGTACCCTTGAGATACCTCAAAATCCATTTTACTGCTTGTCAATGTTGTTTGCCTGGATTGGCAAGGAACCCACTCACTACTCCTACTAAATATGCAATGTCTGGTCATGTGCATACCATGGCATACATCGAATTGCCAACTACTGTAGCATAAGGAATCTTTCTCATTTCTTCTTTCTCTTTGTCATTACTAAGACATAATTCAATACTCAGCTTGAAGTGGGCTACAAGGGGTGTACCAACTAGCTTGGAATCCTTCATATTAAACCTGTCAAGCACCTTCTTGATATATTTTTCTTGTGACAACCACAACCTTTATTTTTCCTGTCACGCATAATCTGCATGTCCAATATCTTTTGTGCTGGTCCCAAATCATTCATTGCAAATTTGCTACCCAAATATTTCTTCAACCTATTGATATTAATCTTATCATTCCCAACAATCAACATGTCATCCACATATAACAATAATATGATATACTTCCCTTGATCATGCCTCTTGATATAGACATAATGGTCAGCTTCCAACCTCTGAAAACCATGTTCCAACATGAATGAATCAAATTTCTTGTACCATTGTCGAGGTGTCTGTTTCAAATCATAGAGACTCTTCTACAACCTACAAACAAATCCTTCTTTTCCTTTTTATATGAAGCCTTCTAGCTGTTCCATAAAAATTTCTTCCTCCAATTCACCATGAAGGAATGCAGTTTTTACATCTAATTGTTCACATTGTAGGTCTAAAGTAGCAACTAGACCAAGAATGACTCTAATGGATGACATTTTAACAACAAGTGATAAATGTTTAGTGAAGTCAATACCTTCTTTTTGGGAAAAACCTTTCAGCAATGGCCTTGCTTTATACCTCTCCTTCTTTTTGTCATCTTCATGCTTAATCCTGTACACCCATTCGTTTTGTAGAGCCTTTCTACCTTTTCGGAGGTTTACCAACTCCCAATTTTTATTTTCCTGCAAAGAGTTCATTTCTTCTTCCATTTCTTTCTTCCATTCTTTATTGTGCTTGACTTTACAAGGTTCCTGAAAACAATTAGGTTCACCTTCATGAGTCAACAAAATAAAGTTTGAAGGAGGATACCTTTGTGAAGGCTTATGAGGCCTAGAAGATCTGCGAACCAACTGTGGTGGTGCATTATTAGGTTGAATCTCTTGTAGAGGTTCCTGCAAGATTCCTTCTTCTTGTTGTTCATCATTTTCCACTTGTTGTTCTTCATGCTCCTGAATTTCCTGTTCATTTTTTTGTATTGGTGGTATGTTTTCCTGCTGCTCTCCAAACCTGTCAATAACCTTCTTGACTTCCAACTCTCCTACAGTCCTCTTGAACATTTCTCACTCATTATATATAAAATCCATGCTTCTAATAATTTTATGTTTGACTGGATCCCATGGAAAATAATCAAAATCTTCATCCACATATCCCAAAAAAATGCATTTCATAGATTTACCATCTAGCTTAGTTCTATTTTCTTTGGGAATATGTATGAATGCTTCACATCCAAATATTTTCAAGTGAAAATAATACAAATTCTTACCAGTCCAAACTTCTTCAGGGATACAACCATCCAAGGCTATAGTTGGAGATCTATTTATGAGGTAGCAAGCGGTCTCGAATGCTTTAGCCCAAAATTATTCTCCAAACCAGAATTGGACAACATACTTCACACCTTTTCCATAATGGTGCGATTCATCCTTTCTATGACACCATTATGTTGAGGAGTATCAATCACATTCTTCTCATGCTTTATGCTAAACCTGTTACAATATTCCTTAAATGCATTTGAGCAATATTCTCCACCATTATATGTTCTTAAACACTTCAACAATTTGTTAGTCTCTCTTTCAACAACAGCATGGAATTTTCAAAATATTCCGAACAATTCACTTTTATTTTTCATAGGATATGCCCAAACCTTCTAGATGCATCATCTATAAATGTTACAAAATATGATGTTCCTCCTAATGATTTGATGTTAACAGGCCCAAAGACATCCGAGTTTACCAATTCTAACACATTTTTATTTCTTTCATGGCCACCTCTAAGGAATAAAATCCTTCTTTGTCTACCATATATACAATTCTCACAATGATCAAGATTGTAGGATTTCAAACCTGGCAATAAATTTTTACCAAAAAGGATTTTTAAGCCTTTCTTGCTCATGTGACCCAAACCCTTATGCCACATATCTGATGAATTTCCTTCTTTTGTGACAACATCCAAATCTGATTTTCCTATCAGTGTCTTCAATGCGTATAATGTTCTTGTTTTGGGTCCTTTGGCCACGACCAATGCTCCTTTGCTAATTTTGCAGCCTCCTTTTCCAAAGTTTGTCGAATACCCTTCATCATCTATTTGTCCCATAGAGATTAAACTCATGTGCATTTCTGGTACATGCCTAACATGTTTCAACAATATATCTTGTCCATCTTTCATCTTGATCTAGACCTCTCCCACTCCAACAATACTGCAAAAATGATTATTCACAAATGTACTCTACCATAATCACCAGGATTATATGAAACAAAACTATCTTTGCATGGGGTTACATGGTGAGATGCCCCAGAGTCAAGGATCCAATCAAAGTTACTACTAGATGTATATACACATGCATCCTCTACTGAAATAGTAAACAACACATCACCATCTGTGGCTACAGTAGTAGTCTCCCCTTCGTTTGTGCTACATGACTTGTGATTTGTACTAGACGGTCTCTGATACTTTTTCCCTTTCTTCCAGAATCGACATTCTTTCTTCATGTGCCCATGTTTTCCATAATGAAAACAAATGATTCAGCCTCTCCTTGATTTTGATCAGCCTCTCGATCTTGATTTCCCTTACTAGCCTCGACCCATTCTCCTACCACAATCAGCTAGAGCTAGAGCCTCTCCTCCCTGGTTTTCTGCAATTGACTTCCATCGCAGTTCCTCATTCATTAAACTGATGCTGACATCATCAAAATTTAGGGTCCCTGTACTTGCTGAAGTTCTCATAGCTACAAATGAATTTTCCCAACTGTCTGGCATAGAACACATCAGCAATATGTCTCTAATTTCATCATCTAAAATGATTTTAACAGAGGCAAGTTGATTAGTAATAATATTAAATGCATTGAAGTGCTCAGCAACTAAAGCACCCTCGTTCATTTTGAGATTATGAAGCTTATTTATCAAGAACACTTTGTTTGATGCCGTGTTCTTCTCATATAGATCATGGAGCTTCTTCCATAATCCTTCTGCCCTCTTTTCTCTAGACACATTGAAATAAACATTCTTTCCTAAATATTGGTGGATTGTTGCAATCACCTTTCTATCTAGCTTATTCCACTCTTTATTTCTCATCGATGAGGATTTCTTTGTTGTGCCGCCAATCGATAGATATTGATACTTTAAAATCAGTATATTCTCCATATGTGATTTCTATACGGAAAAATTAGCCCCACTCAACATCTCCATATCTGTAACTGTTGTCTCCATTTTCAATCAAATTCACACCCCAAAACACAAAAACGCCACTTAAAAATAAAACTTTAATTATTGCTCTTTAAAATTTAGTAATAATGACCTTCCTCCTTTTAAAATACCCTTTTAAAATTCCAACATATAATTATATATGTTTCATAATAAATATAAAAAATATATAATGTTTTAACCTTTTCACATTTCACACATACATATGTTGGTTTGAGAAAAAAAATTGATGTATACACGCAATCTTGATGTGAAAAAAAACTTACAAACACCACATTTCAACTCCAACCTCCATGGATCTCCACGTTTCAAACTCCAGCAACACATTTCAACATAGATCCATGACCTCGTTTTTCTTGCAGCAACTGTTTTTAGTTCTAGCATTCCTCGGCTATTTCCTGGACAGATCCTTCAACAACTCCATGGATAACAACCAATGTTTTAATGGACACTGCCAGAGTAAGGCAATGGCACTAAGTAGCTTGCATAGTGGATATTCCACCCTAGCTCTGATACAAGTTGTTAGACCAGAGCATACATAACACACAACGAATTCATACTCAGAGACTTAGATGGCAAAGGCAGAGAATAATTCACGGAGACAAACAAATGGTTAAACAACAACATTACTCAATTAGAAACAACAGAATAGATAGAAAAATCACTGGAGAACAGAAATCACTTAGCATTACATAATAGGCTTGGACCTTGGCCTGCTTTCCTTGGCCAGAGATTACAAATTTATAGAGGTAGGAGAAGGATCTAGAATCTTGTATGTGATTTAGATGGAGATCTAGAATGATCTAGAAACTAAAGGCGGTGTAGAAATATCTAGAATACTGCCTGTGATTCTAGAAACTACTTGCGGTGTAGAAGGATATAAAATTCTACATGAATTTGGCTTTACACTTAACATCTAGGATTTTAATCTCTATGGGGCCTTTGATTTTCTTCATCAAGGAATATTTCCAATGTGGACTCATCCAGATCTGCGTGGCTAAAATTGATTCCATATTTTCCAAAAAGGTGGATGGTGTTGACAATAAAAATGAAGCTCTTCTAAGGAAACTCAAAGCATTTCCATTCTAAAGGAGAAATGTCAAATTGATAAGTTCACCGTGATTTAGCCTGCCCCATCTTTTATTTATGAATGGACATGTAGAAATTGGGGGCAACTAATTCCAACTTCATTGTTATACTATGCAAAAGGCTTCTATATGTATATTTTTTTAATTCTACAAGATAGGACCAAATCATCATATTTGGCCCTTCCTTTATGGGAATTAAGGGTCTGTTTCTATCTCATTACACTCTTGAATTCAATACGAACATGGGAATTTCTTCACCCTCGGTTTGGGTGAGGCTTCCAAAACTTTCCATTTTTTAATGGAGTGAAGATACTTTCAGAGCGATTGGAGATCATTTGGGTAAATATATCTCACACAAAGCCAAAAGAAATATTCTCCACTTGTGTAAGAATATGTGTGGAGATTGAACATTATAATGGACTCCCTGACGCTATTCAAAAAGAAATGGAGGGATGGATTCATATGCCATGAGTATGAGAACTTTACAAAAGATCATCTATTTTCTAATGTTCCTATAACATCTTTAAATCCTGCCCCAACTAGAAAGAAATCTGATGAACAAGGGTTTCACAAGATCCCTAAGAATGTAAAGAATTAGGCCCTAAGAGGGTGGTCTCTTGTCATCAATCCTTAACATTCTTTTAAGCTTAAATAGAGTAAACTTCCCCCTTCATATAACAGATTTGGTGCTTTAGATTCACTTGAGGATAAGGAAGAAGTTTAGAATCCCAATTTTTTAATTCCAGTGCGTTCACAGATCTCTCCAAAAAAATATGTAAGTAGAGCTAAGGTATACTCAATTCCAAAAGTGGGTACAACTTCAGGGCATTCAGAGAGCTCAAATACTCTTAAAGTAGATGTAAATATTGCCAATGTTTCTTAATAATCTTCCCAAATAAAAAATCCAATAATAAAAGAATCATTAGCAAAAAAATAGAAAGCAGAGAATAGTGCTTCAGTCTCCTCCGACTCTTCCTTTGCAAATATGCTTACGAGGATTTGACATTGGTCCCCTCCTCAAACCAGAAGCAAAAAAGTCAGTAATGATAAAATCCTTAAAGAATGATCGATAATAATATAACCTTATTTATGCATTGTATTTGTTTCTTTTGGTGAAATCAAATTGTGAGAATTTATTCTGTTCTCGGAAACCTTTAATTTTATTTTTTTAATAGGATTAAAGTTGGATCCCCGCGTCCTTTATTTTAAAAATGAAGAAAATAATGGCCTTTAAATAAAAGTATAATGGTTGTAATCCAAACATAAATTTTGAAACACCTTTTTTTTCAAACAAAAAAAATAGTAAGACAATTTTAAAACTTAAGCCTTAAATAATCTACAAACTTAATAATGTTTTAAGTAAAAATAAAACGTTTCTTACAACATAAGCCAGTATCAGTTTATTAAAAACAAAAAACAAACACGAAGTGTAAGTTACTCAAGCACGTTATACATGGAAAAGCTACAACTATGGAAGGTTATTGAGGACAATTTTGAAAAAAAAAAGGGGTTTATTCTTACCCTCTTATTACTTAGAAAGAGGGATTTTTTAATCCTACAACAAAACGGTTTATAATCCTTAATTTAAAAGGGGTTATAAATAAAAAATTTCAAATCACGAGATTATAAATATTGCTTCTATCTTTAAAAGTTATTATAAAGAAAATTTTTCGAATTATAATATTATAACTATTGCTTCTTTATTTAAGATAAAAATGGTTATACAAATAATTCTCCAAATTATAAAACAACAAGGGAGCCACTGACGTGGCGGTAGTCCCTGCCGGGTCACAATACAAATGCTTTGTGATTTAACTCAAATAATAAGTAATTAGTATAAAAACTAATGCAGAATATCTGGGACAACAGGTATAATAACATGTGTTTTGAAATAACATCTTTACCCTAGACATAAAAGTACACATTATTTTCCCAGCAATTTAATATTTTAATGATATATAATATTTCAAACCAAACATAATCTTAATAAAATTTAGAAAAATATATGTGAACTTTACATTACCATAATTTAAAGAAATTTGTGCAATTATTGACATGACTTTCAATATGTATTGCCCTCCACGTAAGAAATTTGTGCAATTATTGACATGTTCAGATTTTCAACATGTATTGCTCTCCACGTAAGAAATTTTTACAATTATTGACATGCTCAGACTTTCAATATGTATTGCTTTCCTCGTATAAGTGAAATACATACCCAGATTTTGCTATCTTCAAAAATGTGATTGCCATCGACAAAATCCATAGGCTCGATGCCGCAACTACACTAAGGATCCAAGTTTAACCTATGGACCACTATACCTGTACATGATTTGACAACACTTAGTCTCTTCCAGTGAACGTTGTCTCAATATTTTTAATGTGGACAAGTAATTTATTGCAATACTCACTTGTCTCTTGCGCTGAATGGTCTTCAAAAATTTATTTCTATATTTTGAGAATTAGCGGTTCATGCATTTCACCTTTATACGTAATTCAAAGCGATTATATCCATTCACAATAATTGTATGGAAAAAATACATGCACAAAGTCTCAAAATATTCATAACCAGTTCTTCCTCTTTAATAGTAGGACTCACTTCTTCTCTGCCTTCTTCTCACGAGAATTTACACACGAGAATTTACACAGACGGTCATAGATAGTAAGGAATGAATTTGGAAAATAGAGATGGGATTATTTCAGATATTTATTTATTAAAGAGATTTTGACTATTTTTTAGTTTTAATGAGATTTTTTTAAAAATTTAAATTGTGAACCTTTTAAAATATTGATATTTTTTTGTTTTTTCATTTTTTATATTAAAAAAAAATTACATAGAAAGCAATATAAAAACACCACACCATATGCTGCAAAGTTTAGAGATTTTTTTTTGTTTTTTGTTGTTATTTTTTATATTGAAAAAAATATCACATAAAGAGCATACATACATACAAATAACTTACTAAAAGTGAATTGGGCATGAAATCTCTAAAGAAACTCGGAAACTCAGAATAAAGGGCCAATACCTGAGAATCATGGAACTATCCCAGTATTACCTCGATATAAATCAAATATAACAGAATTGATAGTCCGAAATTTGAGAATAAAGAATATTATAAAGAACATAAAGACTAAATTTCTGAGACCAAAAACCTTTCCAACCTTTCCTTTCATTGTTAGTTTGAGATGAAAACCAATGGTTTGCCAAACCTAACATAATGAATCCAGCAAATGAAAATTGTTGCGGACTCAGCTTATAAACAATTAAATGTGTAATTTTCATGTATATGTTGAAGATATACATATAGCACAATAAAAAGTAAGAAATTGCTACAAATTGATACTTTCAAAATATATAAAATAACTAGCGAAAATTGTAAAATAGAAAAATGAATGATACTTAACCCGGGAAAAATATGAAAAATAAGAAAACAAAGCTCTATATAAATAAGAAGTGAATCCACGATTTCTTCCATCAAGTGAAAGCCTCTTAATCTCTTAGGCTTTATTTAGACTACTCAGTAATTTCTCTGCCAAAATTATTCTTCTTTGATTCTCCTCAAAACCTTTTAACTACTGTCTTTTTTCTGGTCTTCAAAGGTTGAGTAGATACACTGATCAAAACCTTTTAGCTACTGTCGTTTTTCCCGTTCTTCAAATGTTGAATAAATACCTTTATTTTTGGAACAAATTGATCAAAATAAAATAAAAAGGTGGCCACTTAGAAATTCTTGACACCGCATAGATTAGTCGGCTCATCTTAATACATAGGGGGGTTTTGTTTTTTGTTTAAAACCTTAACGTTGCCACCCATTTCCTATCCATCCTCTCTTGTAACAATCCTCAGGCAGAGGCATGCCTTTACCAGCGTTTAAAATCACTGCGCGAATATTCCATTTGCAAAGAACCATTGCAAAGAATAAAGAATATTGCATAAATTGCTAATCTTGTCTCATTACAAACACAATATTGTTAAATAGTCAACAGGCGAATTCTTAAACAAAGCAAAGCTATGCAAAATATAATGGAGCAGGTTTCCACGAAATATGTCCAAACCTGTAACTGAGAGCTACTGGAGTCTGAAAACCAAATTACACAGGCCACTGGCTGAAGGGCTCAACAACCTGTATAGGGTATTAATAGAAAAATAATTACACTACAGACATAATTACTCCACAGACATGGTCGTAGCCAGAAAACATGGATCTAGAATGAATCTAGCCTACTCGGACGTAGGGTCAACGCACTTAACCAACAAAGGAACTAGATAACTTAACCATAAAACCTAATTTATACATATATCATGAAGATCAAGAATGTAGCAATGGTAACTACACCGCAAATCAAGCAATGGAAGTCCAAGTTGCAGATATGAGTGAAGGAACCCGTGAAGTATTACCAAAAGCAACCGAAAATTTTGCACCATTCATATTGTAAGACTTAAGATAAAAATCCCATATTTGGAATGCAAGACTGAAACTATAATAAAGGAAAATAAAAACCCTCTGTTGGGTTAGGAGACCGAATCTGAAAGTTAGCAAATAACCAAAAAAATTCATATTGAAACTCTATAGTTAATTGAGCATAGCCAAATCCGTCTGTCGAGCTCATTGGTGACTTTCACCAGTAGAATGAAGTAATTACTCTGTAGTTGAATCGAGCAAGAGCTTGTGCAGAAGCACACTAGAACCCAAAAACAAAAATGACGGTAAAGTTAACGTATCAAGGTTACGGAAGGCCTCCCACGAGCAGGAATTACTGTTGCTGCTGCTTGTGCTGCAGGTTCTTCTTGAAATTTAGCTTCCTGAAATATTTGCTAACATTTGCTAATAATGTGTTTGCTAACCTGAATCTGCAATGTGTTTGTTAACCTGCATGAAGATAGAGGGCGGTGGAATGAAGACATGTCGACAGCTGTAAACAATCGTGTCAGTGAACGATGACAAGTATAAGGGTGCTGTGGGTCTACATGAAAATTTTGAAACTTAGGATAAATCAAGTTGTCCACATTAAACTACAAGTATAAGGGTGTTGCCGGTCTACATGCGAATTTTGAAACTTAGGATAAATCAAGTTGCCCACATTAAACTAACATCGGGGCAAGTGATGCCGGCAATAAGAGGGTAAATAGAAAACTTAGGCTAATATTTTTTTGCAGAGAAATTGCCCAGCGTAAACTTTGGTTAAAGAGTAAATAACCAATACGAAATTACAGTCAACGCATCAATTAATAGCCAGTCAACTGCGCATCGAATGCTAATAGTCCCAGGCAGGGACTAATAATACAAGGTAGGTTCTTTTATGGTTTAATTGTAAGTTTAATATTAAAGATAGATACTAGCTCATGGCTTGAATACAATGAGAAGAGCGTAAGGGGCAAACTGTTTTGAAGATGATCACTTCATTTGGATCACAAAGTTTGAATTAAAAATTATTGATGCAAGGACGATAATTTTCTTTATTGCTTTATTTACTCTAGAACAAAATTCGACAAGATCCCTAGAAAGAATCCTCTAAGAGGATAAGAGATATTGAGGTCACTTTTCGATCTAGTATTATAATAATAAGAAATATTATAATAATAAGAAACATGAAAAGGCCAAATTTTTTGTTAGTAAGAATTTTATTATTATTATATTTAAAAATAAAGATTTATGTGTGAACATGTTAGAGATGTAATGAACCTTTACATTAGGAGTGCTGAGTGATATTATATATAATAGAAGTCAATTACGTGAAACTCTTTTCCATTAGAAACTTGGTGGTTAAAATACTATTAATTTAATTGTATGATACATACATTTATTTAAAGGGTGGTGTTAACCGAAGAGGAAACCAAGACCCCCTATAGCCTTTGATCCAACATATTAACATAAACTAGGAAAATAAAGAATGAGGTCTAGGATAAATTAGGTAGATAGAGCATTGAACCTAAGGAGTAGCAAAAGAACTCATGGAATAATCAGAGAGGCTAATCGGTTTGTCTCAAGTTCTACATCCTAATTGGAAAAACCATGGGTGACCATCAATATTGTGGCCAATAGAGCTCAATGTTCCAAAATATTTAGTATGAAGAGTGTGGATGATTATGGAGGGAACATCACCACCTCCACCCTCAATTCCTAAACCACTTGTGTACCTAATTAAATTTTTTCCTTGGCCTTGATAAGCTTTAATTTCTTCTTTACCAATGGAGAAGTTTCTCTATCAAATACATGTGCATCCTATATTGTGATGGATGCAAAATGAGTGCAATGAGTGGGAGGGTGACCACATTGGATGGATTCTATTACCATTAAAACCATTGAATACTAATATTTGTAGAGAATGGTGTGCAAGGGAATGAAACTATCAAATTGTTGAAGGAATGACATGTTCTAGATCTAAGACAAGATAAGGCAAGGAAAATTCAAAGCCATTATATTTTCATATGTTAACTAAATAAATCATTGACTACATTGTTTCCTTCACATTAGTTTGTAAGGACTAGAATCGATAACTCCATAGTTAAGAAACTAGCTTAGGAGATGTTAATACCATAATTAGCTAGATTTATGTTTGCATGAGGATGGTTGGGTAGAGTATGGAATGTGTCCTTCACAAGAGATGAACCCACACAATCTCCTACACTTTGTCCAATCACATTTTCAATCACTTGATCCAAGAAATGTTTAGAAATAATGATAGCTCGTCATAGGAAGCTAATTGTAACATAGGGGTTTATAAAGCTTTCTATTTTTCAATTACCATTATTTTATTTTATATTGACAAATTAGACAGGTGTACAAAAGAAGTATGTTGTTAAGGAAATAATGTATTCCTTTATATAGATGATATTTTAGTATTAGCAATAATCCCTCTAATACCAATAATGAACTTAAATTATTTAAAAAGTTATACTATATCTTTTTATAGTCTATACCTAATACGAGAAATATTTCAATTGACAATATGCCATGAATGAGGAACTTATTTAGAAAACCAAACTTGAATGCCAGAATATTTAGATGGCTATTCTTTCTAGTTGACTATGATTTTGAAATTAATGATATAAAAGGTAAGGATAATAAGGTGGTTGATGGAATTAATAGAAGAGTGCATACAATGCATGTTACAAGCATAACTATATGCAAATGTGATTTAAAATTCAAAGTTTTAGATTATGTAAATTTCAATAAACAATACATGAATATAAAACAAGAGTTATAGAAATGTAATTTGCAGCCAAGGTACATGAATTATTAGCTTGAATAATATGGAATAATCATGCACAAACGTATAATTTATGTTCCAAACTCTTAGGGACTGAAAAGTATAGTGTTGAATGAGATGAAAATTGTGTATCATGTTGGAAACCTAGGTTAAAAAAAGACAATTTCAATAGCCATGAAATAATGGTTATGGTCACGTATGGAAAATAAGATGGTTGATTACATTTGCAAGTGTTTGGAGTGCCAAAATATTAATGATAATGATATTTATCCAATGGAATTTCTATAGCCAATACCCATCTTGAGTGGGAATAGGAAATTCTCTTTATTGATTTTATTAGAAATATTCCCAAAACTGTGACACAACATGATTCTAGCATGACGATGGTTGATAACCTCACCAATACCACCCATTTTTTTCCATTAAATCCAATACACAAGGAAGAAAATATTGTTGTAATTTATATAAATTAAATTTCCAAATAGATGGTGTACCTAAGGAAATTATTCCTTATAGGGATCTCAAGTTTTGGAGAAGTTTATTCAAGTGATTTGAAACCAATTTATACCACTTTGTAATTCCCCCACTCACCTACTAGGGAATGTTTCTACATATTCAACATGATATTTTTGAAAAAGACCCTAAATTAGTTTCTTATAACATCATGTTATCGTTGCTACACTATCGTCCAAAATTTTCACTACATTTGAATTTTTGAGTCTACTTAATTGTCATATCAAGTGTGACCTTGGTCATAAAGTGTCATTTTGTGTTGTTTGATATGTTGTTTTGTATTTTTTTATATGTTATAAGTTTTCTTGAATGTTATCAAGTTTTTTCATATTCATTAGAACATTATTATATGCATTTCATGGTCATAACATATTTTTTGTTGTAAAACAACACTTTTGGGTCGCAATCGCACAAACTTCTTTGTTTATACTCAGGGAATGTGCATAAAGTGGCATTTTGATGTATATTCATTATTGATCATTTTTTCTAAGTTCTCTCAATTAGTTATTATGTATCAAACATGGTTTCATGTCTAGAACTCATCTACCTCACCCTTTGGCCAATCATCTAGACTTACACAAATTTCAATTACAAAATGATCCCATTAGGGTGATGAGCACATTAGTGAACTTCGAAGCCTTGATGGGAAACCATTCATTGTTTAGAAGTGCACCTTGCACCTTATTAGAGAGTTGAGTGCACTTCAAAAGAATGAACACCATACCCTGTTTTGAACTAGGCCCTCCAAAATTACTAAGTCTTCCTTGAGTGCATTAATATGACTCAAATAAGTTGACCTTCCATGAGCACACTAGAACATCTCAAAGAATCGAAGCTTAATGCTTCAACCTTCCCCTATGTTCCGTCCACCCTCATCGACTACTTGACCACTCTAGCACACCCTGAAGGCATGAAGCCCTAACCTTCAGACTTCAATAGTGTCCCCTACACTATTCATGAGGCTTATTGAGCACACGAGCACACCCCAAAGGCATGAAGTGTTAGCATTCATCCTTCAGGAGTGTTCCTTGTTCCCTCCCTCTCTCCTTTGAGCACATAACGCACTTAACAATCCCTCAGTCTTCCCCTTCATCCTTCAAACTTGCAACATGTGCCCTTCCTTGACTATCTTCTTCCTTTGATTGCAAGAGCATGTGCCAAAGCCTCAAATCTCATCCTCCCCAATCCTTCAAACTTTCACAGTGCTTCCTTGTGCCCTGAAGCTTCTTTGAATGTTTTAAGCGCACTGCAACAGAATAAATAAGAATATATAAATAAAACATGGTATAGTAGGATATTTTCAAGAGTATAGTTCGTCGTCATGAGTGATTTCAAATATAAGTATTCCACGGACCCCATGGCAAGCACACATAAGGAATATTGGGTAAGGAGGATAAACAAAGGAAGAATGAAAATAACCAAGAACACACCTGAAACTTGATGATCAAAGAACCCTACAGACTCCAGATTAAAGACCCTTTGGATGGTGGAAGTTCCATGATCAGAAGATAAAAAAAGAGTAAACATAGTGGTGGCTATGTTGCCACTGAAGTAAATCCATTTCATTAGCCACTATCAATCCTAGTCCTCCAAGATAGTGACATGTATAGTTTCACCATACGATGATGTTGAAGTATATATCTAATATTGTAATCATTGTAAAAGGAAAAATAAGTATAATTCAACGAGTCATGTGTGAACTCAAGAGTCACGGATGTCCAAAGGACATGTAATATGAAAAGTCATATGTAATTCCAAAAGTCATTTGGAACTTCAAAGGTTGTGGAAGTATAAAGGTTACTATAAGTTAGAAAGTCAAGAGTCATTAGGATATGAAAGGTCACTCCTCAAGTTATAAATATATCATAATTTCTCATGTAAAGGAATTTTAACCTTGGCATCTCCCATAAATCATAAGAGAGATAAGTTCGTATTTTTGGGGAGCAAGTATTATTCCCAACGCTCCACTATTTGAGCAAGTGATGTCCGTTCTATTCATGCATCTTGGGAATTTTACTTACTATTTTAAGCCTTGATGGCCATCATGTTTTCATACATGGATTATGGGTGTTTGCATACGAATTATGTGAATATTCATCGTTCATGTTTGTTTTCACCTGTACTAAGTTAGTTGAACTATTTCAATTATTTTAGTGTGTATTCTATTAAGAATGTGTTGTAATGGTTATAATGTTTATCACATTTTTGTCAAATATTTTGCTGGATGTTAGACCAAATATTCCTCTATGTGTGTGTCTTTATTAGGGTGGAACTATTACCTCTCTCCTAGAGTCTCACTTTATTTCCCCCTTGTGGTAGAAGAACCTTGATTCACTTGCAACTAAATATTCACTCGGTCTACTTACTTTATTTTCAAAGGTGCATGTGTTATTTTCTATTTTGCTAATAGATAAAACCAAGGCATTTCTTTAAGTAATCCACAGTCGAGTCATATTCTGGATGGGGTCCTATCCCAAATCGTGTGAGCCTATCCCAAATCGTGTGAGGACTAGTTGGGACCATATATCGGGGAGACACCTTGAATGTTGGCAATTCTAACACTTTCAACACATTAGTAATGCATTATTATTGCATTTTATGACGTAATTCTATCATATACATGTTCATATAATCACATAAGTGTCTCCCTTAAATTTCTATTTAGATATATTATATGCAAATACATGAATAATTACAATAGAAATAATATAAAAATTAAACATAGACATTTATATTTTAATAAATCATTAAATGGTTGTTTACCTCACACGTTCGACACAACCATGGACTAAACTACTCATAATTTGTCAGCAGAAGTTACCACTGAGCTAGGACCTTGACTCCATAAGGTCAATAACATACCTAAATATAGATACATAATAGCAACCAAACATAACTAAGAAAATACCAAAATCCAGTAGCCTATAGCCAATAATTTCACATCCTCCATTAGGCCACACAACCTAAGGTAATGCACCCCCTTCTCCACGCCCATAGTCCCTTTAACTATACAACCACCTTTCTATGGTTCTTAGTTTGGGACAACAAGAGACGTCATAAATATTTGTGGATTTCAAGAGTACGACTTCCCTTATGGTCTCCACATACTTATATAGCTTCACAGTTGGTAAACTTATCCCTTTTCTAAAAATCCACCAAGTATTTCAACAAGGATCGTACATGTCTTAGGGTCAACAATGATTTCCTTACAATGAGTCTAGTTACATTCTTTATCCCACCCCAATGATGCAAACAGATGATTGAATGAATCTAACACACTTCACTATTATGTGATTATCCATACCATGACAAATGTCACTCTCTAAAGTCACTTCACAAACATAGGATAAAATATGTGCAAATTATTACTTATGATTATTTTAATAATAAATTCGTTACCTAGGCTTAAATCCTTCATTAATTATCAATTAAGACCATTTTAAACTCCTAGATTATTAGCCATCCATACTCTCTTGTCTAACATGTTCCACAACAATGGTCTTCTTTATTAGTATGCATGTGAGTTAATAATTATAAAACAATGCACTCTAGCCTCAAATCATACAAACATAATTGCATTGGCCTAAAATACATATGAGGATGTGTACTAAAACTCCAAAGTAGTCCTTGGATCAAAAACCTATATATGATATGAATATCACACATATTGGTGCTCCTATGGGTGTTACATTCCTCTCCCTGTTATTTAGGCATTTCCCTTTCTGTATCATACGCACGCATATAAATAGAAGCAAATAATTAAAAGAGATGAGGGTACTCCTTCCTCTAAGCATATTCATGATTTCATGTGGCATATTTAAGACTAAATTATTTCCATCCTACCTTTACCAAGATGATGGATCCATTCTATAGAGCCTTCACCTTCCTATCTAAAATAATTGTTGGATGGACTTAAAAGTCTCCCTTGAGCTCCACATGAATCATATTCAAGTCAATCACATGATTAACATCAAGACCATAATTTTGAAATAATGAAATTATAAAAAACAAATTATGAATATGCATGGATGTTGACAATGTAATATTTTATTCAAGTATGCCAATCCTCTCAAGGATTTCAAATGGACCACAAAATATAGCTTCCAACTTGACAGATCCATCAAATTTCAATGAACTTTTCTCTTCCTTCGCTCTCAAGAAGACATGATTACTATCTTAGAAAATTTAAGAAATCATAAAATAAATTATAAATTTATTTAAAAAAATTGTTAGTATTTTTAATAATAAAAGAAATGAATATATAAGTTAAACATATATATACTTAAAAAACCATTTAAAAATATTCTAACCACAAAACATTACCTCACTTTAATGGGATACTTTACTCTATAATACGTTCTGTTATGGTATGGATGGGCCATCCAATGACTTATAAATAATGAATGCCTAAAAAGCCATAACTCATTGCATATGACAATTTTTCATATAATATTTTTTTTAATGAATGAATTTAATTAAGAGGAAAAAAAAGAGAAGTACTTTGCAGATAAATCTCAACCTTTGATTTGTGTATACTACTAAGGATATTATATGCAAGTTAAATTCCTACTCTCCACCTAATTGTTATTTATAACTAAATTAAAATTATGGAAACTCTATTGAAAAATATAGATGCCTATCAACATAACAAAATATAATTTAAGGGATCAATGGCTCCATCGATCTTTTATAGAACCAATACATATGAATTACATGCAATAGTCCTTAAAATTAAGCAATTTAATCAAAAGATAATGAATCTTCCCTTTTTAATAAATTAATCCTAAGATTAAAGTTGTAATATGCTTTGGTTCTTTGGCATTGAAGTTAATCCTCAAATTTTCACACATTTCATCATAACATGCACATTTTTTAGACTTTGTATTTTATGGGATTTTTTAAATAAATGATCTATCATAACTTTGTCATTGAAATACAAGTGTATAGAATATATTATAGGTAATAAAGTATTTTCAATAAAAAACACTTTATATATATGGTAATTAAGTTAAAATTGGGAGGATTATACAATTAATCATCATTGGTATTTCAAAAACCTTATAGTTCATGGTTTTTACCATGGTATTCCCATGTTATAAGGCTTATTTAAAGGAATGATGAATCCACTATCACTCACTTTTGGGCCATGGGATAATATATCTCCTATTCAAGATTTTGTTGGGGTTTCATGTTTTATTATTGTTATGTCTTTGTCATTTATATATTTCTCTCTCTCTCATTTTACTAACTGCTATCATAACTTGATGGTGGATTGAAGGGATGAGTGCAAGGGAACAATATGGAAAAACTTCCATGACCACTCATTGATATTTTGACCTGTTATAGAGGAAAGAATTAAGCTCCATGAGGGGCCAGTGTGGCTTTAGGTTGGACTAGGAAGCTATCCAGAATATGTGCAAGGAATGTTGTTGTAAGGAAGATACCTCCTCCTAAGAGTGATAAAGAATAGAGGAGACTTTACCTCAGGTAGAAATCCCAAAAATAAAATTCCTATGCAATGAATAAGTTTTCAGGAAATTATATGTGCTATAATTCCAACATTAAATTATCAATTTAGGGCTCTCAAGCTTCGAGGCACAAGGGAAGGTAATGAAGAATCAAAGAATCTAACCTAAATTAACATCATGTAATCTAAAATTGATTCCTAAATAAAGTATGGAATTTCTATTCTTGAACTAAGTACAAAATAAAAATTATTGAATAATTCTAACCTCAATCTAAGTAAAGTAAATCTCAATCAAAACTTAATTTTAATGGAAGTAAAACTTAATTGAAATCCAAGAAATATGATTTATTTAATATAAGCAATATAAATATGGAATCAACTGGAACTAATTCAAAGTGATATCAAACATATGTTAAATATCTAACCCAAGTGATTTTAAGCTAAGGAAATAATCAATCCAAACAAGACTCCAACTAATCTAATTCTCAGGATGCATAAAACAAATCAACAAGAACTTAAACTAAGCTCTTGATCTTTCCTACCATCACTCTACAATTCTACAAGGCTTCAAAAGATATTAAATGACAGTTTCAAATTAATATTATTACACTACCTAAATTAACACACTCATATTTAAATATCAAATATTAAAGCTTATTTCCAATTTAAAACTACTACAAATAAATTCAGAAAATCATTCCTACATAAAAGCATTGACTTAAAATTTTCAATCCAATCTCATTACGATTATACTCAACTTCATAATTAAGCTGCAATCTCAATAGGAAACTAACATCTTGTTTCACTACTCCTGAACATTCCTCACATAGGCATAATGTTACAGAAGTTGGAAAACAAGCAAAGAACAAAACAAATTTCATTCCTAAACTTATGATATGATAAATAACCCTATATTGTCTCTAGACTAAAAATAGTCTTCAGACATTATGTGTTATGCATCAAAGAAACCATTCACACAATGGAAATCATCATTCAGTGCAATCCTTGCTGGTCTTTAATGATTGAGAAACGAGATCTATAGTATTCAATTCAGATTTACGAAACAGAGTAAAGGTTTTTAGTACATAAAAGATAATGATTATGCGATGTAATCAATTGTTTCGTCAAACAAAATTCTCACTTCAAACATAATTCCAATTATATAGATTAATTGTAAAACTTGTTTCTAGGTGGTGATGGCCCTTTCCACTCTTGGGACAAGTTTAAATTAATTAAATGCCGTTAAAAACTACAGAAAACCATAATACTCATAGAGGATTTAAACGTTGAATCAACCTTATTTATTAGTGATTCAAAGAAAATACATCAAAGCTTCGAGCTTAAACAAAATTACATCAGAGTTCTTCTACTATTGTTGCTCCTATTGATGCAATCCTGCTCTACCACCACCTGCGTACATGTAGAGAGCATCGTCTTCTATAAGGTGTGGCCGATGAAAACAAAGCACAAGCAATGAATTTAGAAAATACAACAACAAGGAAGTCATATACAATCTTCTGGAGGGTCTTCAAATGGGTCACGGTTGGGTTCATCCTGATCATGGTGTAGCTGGAGGAACTTATTCGCTTTTTGAGCACAAAGAAACTTATCCAAATCGTGGTCCTCCATGTTGCTTCTGGCCAAAACCCTTCAGACCTGAAACCATTGAGTGGTTTTGTATGTACGTAGAGAATTTCGGCACTCATTATGTACTTAAGAATTATGTTGACCCTAACTTGTTCATGGTGATGAATTTTTACAAACAATTTATGGGTTACCTAAATGAGGGTATTATGAAGAAGATCCAAGTCTTGGAATCTCAATATTATTTTTCATTTGAGGACAAATTTTAGATTTTTACTTACAAGAATTTATTTCGTACTTAACCTATAACAACTAGTTTAATTGACTTGCAAAGAATTTCAGCAATGGAACCTTGAGGTAAATGAACTTGGTAAAACTACCATTAGTAAATAATAGAAAAATCATCTCTAAACATTTAAAATTCAAGAAAAATA
>APFE030986783.1:0-10874 GCA_000404065.3 Pinus taeda
TAACTAACTGTGGTCCCTTCATTAATTGCGGGTTAACCACTTACAAATATTAATATGGGCTTTATTGACTCTTGACTATGACGTGATCCCATGACATGAATAAGGGGGTTAGGGTGGGACCCTAACACCTTCAAAGGACTATCATCATTGTAGCCCAGATCCTTCCAATTCCTCCATTTCTCATTATCCCCATCCTGGTCCCAGAAATCTTTAACCATAATCAACCCTTTATTATCTGTGTCTCTCTTGGGAGTTGCTAAACCATCCTTGTATATGATGGATTCCTATTGCCAGTTGTCCTCCCAAAACCTTGCTAGGTTCCCTGCTCGAATTTCCCAGAAGCAGTGTTGTTGAACAATGTTTTATTCTCCCATGCTAGATTCCAAATATGGGAGCCCCTGATTTGCCCTGACATTCTAATGTGATCCATTTCCTACCAATTCTTGGCATATTTTTGTTTCAAAAACTGATCCCATGGAGCTATCGCTTCCTTAATCCATCTCCACCAAAGTTTGGCTCCCGAAACTCTACTAAGGGTGTTAGGGTCATGAAGCCCCAAGCCACCATGGTTTTTGGGCTTGCATATATTGTCCCAGGCTACTAAGGCCCACTTATTGTTTTCCTCACCTCTACCCCACAGGAAATCCCTTTGTATACTCCTGATCTATTGCATAATGCCTTTAGGAGGCAGAAGAGCAGAGAACATGAATATGGGAATAGCCTACAAGACCGCTTGTGTGAGCACCAAGCGTCTTGCCAAATTTAGTGACCTGTGTGTCCATTTCCTAACCTTGTCCTAAATTTTGTTGATCGTTGGCTCCCACATACTCTTGCTAAAAGGTTTATCAGTAAGAGGTATGCCTAGATACTTGGAAGGTAGTTGTTCCCTTTGAAACCCAAGAATTCTGGTAATATTCCTCTAAATAGCAATATTGGTATTAAAGAAAAAAAATTGGATTTGTTGAGGCTTACCTCTATGCCTATTGCCATAGCAAATTCATTCAAAATACGTTTGATCTCTCTGGCTTCCCTAACTGTGGGTATACCCTGTAGCATCGTATCATCCATAAATTTCTGATGAGTGTTTGCTTCTCCATCTTTGGTGAGTTTGATGCCCTGGATACGTCCTTTAGCATTTTCCCCTTTGAACGTTCTACCTAGCCCTTCCATCATGAGAACGAAGAGGAAAGGTGAGAGTGTATCTCCTTGTTTGAGATCTCTGGATGGAATGAAGGTTCTTGATGGAGCTCCATTGAGCAGTATAGAGAAACTGGTCGTGGTAACCAGTGCCATAACCCATCTTATCCAATTTTGGTAGAATCCATAGGCCCTTATAATTGCTCTTATGTATGACCAACTTAGTTTGTCATAGGCTTTCGCTAGGTACAACTGAATGATCATACCCAATTGTTTGTTGCTTTTGAGAGAATGTACCACCTCATGAGCTTGTATGATGTTGTTGAGGATTTTTCTTCCTTCCACGTAGCCTGTTTGCTCCTCCAAGATTAGAGATGGTAGAAGGGGCTTGAGTCTATTGGCTATGACTTTGGAAATACTTTTTCCAAAGTCTGTATGCCTATGGGTCTGAAACCTTCGGGAGTCATGGAATTCTCCTGTTTTGGGACTAGAGTTATGAAGGAAGAATTAAGAGCCTTTAGAACCTTCTTAGATTTTCTTGAGTCTTCCACAACCTCAAGAATATCATGTTTGACTATTTCCCAGCAGGTTTTGAAGAAGTCCACATTGAACCCATCCGGGCTTGGGGCTTTTCCATTTTGCATTTCATTGATCTCTTTGCTGACTTCCTCTTCCGACACTGGCCTGTTGAGATTGTGGTTATCTTCTTTGCTGACCAGTTGAGGGATGTATTAAGTAAATTGTTCAATGAACCTGGATCTATCCTCTAATGGTTTCTCTGCTATATTAAGGAAGTTTTGTACAAGGATTGATTCCATATCATTGTGAGAGACAAGATCTATTCCCTGAGAATCTTTAAGCTTGGTGATTCTGGTATGTGCCCTATGAGCCATGGTGGATTTATGAAAAAAAATTGTATTCCTTTCCCCCTCCTTAATCCACTGTATCCTTGATTTCTGCCGCTAGAAAATTTCCTCTTACAAGCATCGCTCTTCCAATTCTTCCTACAAGGAGTTTGTAAGCTTTAGCCACTCCTCGATAAATCCATCTGTCATGTTGATCTGATTAATCTCCTGTAGCCTCTGATCCACTTCTTTTTTAGCTCTGAAGATGTCCCCAAACTCCTTTTTGTTCCACTCTTTAAGCTTGGATTTGATGTATTTGAGTCTCTGATGGAGCATGAACATTTTAGTGCCTTGGATGTTCATCTTTTCTCTCCACCATTTCCCAATATTACTGATGAATTCAGGGTGAGTTAGCCAGGCATTTTCAAACCTAAAAGGTCTGTTCCTGGGCGTGCACATTAATGTGTCTTCCAGCTGTATAGGCTAGTAATCTGATCCTCCAAAGGGCAGAATAGAAACTTTTATGGCTGGGCTTACGAGAAGGAGATCCTCTAAAATAATAAATCTATCCAGTTTAGAAGCAACTTAAGCAGCTCCTCCCCTCTTGTTGTTCTAGGTGAAGGTTCCATTTAGTGTTTCCGTGTCCAATAGCCCCATGTTCATTATAAAATTCTGGAAAGCCAAGGAGTCTCTTCCTAGCTGTCTAGTACCTCCTTTTTTTTCTGAGAGAGATCTTATCATATTGAAATCTCCTGCAACAATCCACGGCAAATTGGGGTATCTAGCTTTGAGATCCTCAAGGGAGATGAGAAGTTTGAGTTTGTTTGCTTGCTTTTGCGGTCCATAAACATTTTTTATCATGTAGACTTCCTTATCCCATATAGGTTGACAAACCATAGAAAGGTAGCTCCTGGAAGCTTCAGCATCCAGGATCCCAAATTTTTGTGGATCCCATAGCGTGAGGATCCCTCCCGCCGAGTTTTTTGATTTAACCTCTAAGCACTCATATCTGATTAGCCATTTTTATGAATTTCTATAATATTTTCCATCGAACATTTTGTATCCTAAATAAAGATCATATCTGGTTTTTCTTCCTTAATTATGTGATTAAGAGTCCTTTGTTTCCTTTTACTTCCTATGCCTTTGATATTCCAAGTTGTAAGCTTCATTAAGAAAGGTTAGTAATGGAATAGTTGGTAAGATCTTTCATCTTACCTGAGCTAATCAATAGTTTCCCACATTCGCTGAGTAGTTCATTCTTTCTTTTCTTGCCTCTCTTCCTTCCTGAGTTCTTTGACGATTGTGCCTGTACATTTTCCATTGTTATGACTCCACTATGCTCTTGAATTTCATGATTTCTTTTGACTCCAGCTCCCTTTGCTTGTGATCTCCATAGAAAGAGTTGTTGAACATTGTCATAGTCCTCCCTTGGCAGGGAGTCCACTCCTATAGTCGTCCCTTATTCCAAAATTTTTTCTAGATCTAGGTTTTCTTTATCTAGAATCTCCTGGAGTTCAAATTCCTCTATTCCCACTTAACTTGGAATCATCTCCTAGTCCTTACTTATCTCCATGCAGCTTGGTTGGTCATCCTTTTGCTGGTTCTCGACCATGATATCCTCCATGTCGCCTTCCTTCACCTTTTCATTGATTATGTTCTCCTTGTCCTGGATTATTTCCTTGCTCCCCTCTTCTTCCTCTAAGATTTTGAACTGATTGTGTCTTGAATGTCTATCCTCATTCATATTCTTTTGTGGATGTTTACTGCCTTTCCCTCTACTCCCAACCTTGGTGAAACCCTCTTGATTATTATCTTCAGTAGTTTTTGCATTTCCTTCCCTATTGTCTGTTGGGCAGTCTCTGAATAGATGTCCATGTTCATGAAATTTTCATCACCTAAATGGGATGTGCTCATAGTCCACACTTTGCACCCATTCTTCATCATACACCTCCAAAATTATTGCTTCTAGAAGAGCTCCTGATAAGTCTATTTCCACACAAATCTGAGCAAAGGAGGTGTATTTTCCTTTCAGAGTGGACTCTAAGAGCTTTAGGAAATGTCCAGGTTATTGCCTATTATTTTCAAAGATTCTGGTAGCCAATAGTCCAAGGGAAGAGAGTACAGTCTAATCCATACCGGTACTGATGTGAAGGTCTCACACTCTGGGACAAAGTTCATCTTCCATGGCCGCATGTAGAGTCTTGCCGCAACATAGAAATATGGACCTCCTTCAAACACTTTGTCCTTATCCTCTAGGCTCATGAATACCACTGTAAAGAAGCCCTTAAACCCCATATGTAGGTGTATTCCCCCTTAGGCTTCCAATGACTCCTTATCCAAATATGTAGCGCCCTCTCCGTTGGCCATAGCTCCATAAACTTGCAAATGATCTCATGCTCCTTCATATGATCCCTATGTACTTGAAGCGTAGGATCACTCAATATGACCCGTGGAATGGTACTTGATTTGGGTTTGCAGACCCCCGTTTTCCTTATAGAAGGATGTTTTCCATGGCTTCCTGCATTCTCCTTCTCTCTCTTTGTTTCCGGTTTATCCCCTTCTTGTTCCTGAAGTTCATTTAATTCCAATGTTTCTTTGCGTTTTGCTTTTGCATCCTTTTCCAGAGTTTTTTTAAAGTGTTTCTTTCTTGCTTCTTTATTCTTGCCTGTAACTACCTGACTATAGGAGGGAGCAACGCTTCCCCCTGCATATCTCGCCATGCTTCCACAGTTTAAACCCTAGCTCATCTTCAACCCTAACTCTGACTTCTTCCACTCCTATTCTAAAAAAAAAAAAAAAAACTTATTAGTTATTAATATTAGTATAAGTATTTAGTATTAATAAATCTCTTATTAATATTAACGATACAATAGTATTAATTATTATTTAATATTAATAATACAATTACATATTAAGAAAAAGGATATTCTCTCTCTCTCCCTCGCCTCTCTCTCTCTCTCTCCTCTCTCTCATATATATAATATATATAAATAATATATATATATATGGGGTTATTGTTAATATTTTTAAATTAAAATAAAAAATAAGAATATCTCCTAAAGTTCATTCTAGTTAAAGTAATTGTTACATTATAGGCATGAAATATTTCTCCCTATTTAATCTCTTTGATT
This sequence comes from Pinus taeda, assembly GCA_000404065.3. Lineage (NCBI taxonomy): Eukaryota > Viridiplantae > Streptophyta > Pinopsida > Pinales > Pinaceae > Pinus > Pinus taeda. The sequence goes on from APFE030986783.1 coordinate 5,114, forward strand.
CTTCATCTTGTCTTGATGAAGAACCACACTGGTTATTTTAATTAATTCTAAACATGTCGACAAATAAATTTTAATGTAATTACCACTCAAAAAAAAATCTCTCAAATATTCAAGATCTAATATACCCAAAAATATTCAATTTGTATAGAGTTAACAAATTAAACCTATAATTCAAAACAATTTTGACTAAAGACCTCGTGAAACATAGCACAATTTTACTATGGCATGTCAATGTACCATAATTAGTATTCAATGTTCGAATATTTTGAAAATATATGTTTTATATGTCTCTTTATTGGGCATAACATCAAGTTGTCCATTGGATATTAATGTGCTCTGCGCATACAGTAAACACATATATCATATATTAGTTATTTTGAATAAATGAATTTTTTATTTTAAAGTTTGTAGTCTAACGAGGCAGAGGAGTTTTTTGGAAAGTTATGGAAATTCTGGTCATATTTAGAGAAAATCCGGCAAAGAATTTTTTAAATCCAGGTTATAGTTGTTAAACTTCAAAATTTTAGTTGTCATAGATGTTTTTGATGGTGCTGAATCCATTTCCACCATCAAAAACACAATTAAAATACTGCCTCTACAAGATGTTTTGAAAAAAAAAAATCTTGGATTCCAACCGCTTTTGGTTGTCTGGGCAATTCCTCCGCCTCGATATGTGACTCCATTTTAAAGAAAACCACCAATAGTTCGTCATTTCAACAAAAACAAAAAACAAGATGGACGACTTGCACTCAATAAAGAAAAATCTGTGAAAAGAATGAGTTAACACCATGTATTAGTATTAGTTTAGTTGAAATGGATGATTTGAGTTAACATCGTGTCTTAGTTGAAATGGACGATTTGAGTTAACACCATGTCTTAGTTGAAAAGGACGATCTGGGTTAAGTTCACAACACTTGAGTCAACAAGAAAAGGAAAATCCACCAAAATCCTATATCCCCATATACGACTCCTTATTGAAAGGAATTTCACAAATATAGTTGATATCCACAATGCCACCATTGCCTTATTTCCTTAATTTTATCGATCACCCATCTGAGGAGCTGATGACAACATTCAAGGATTTCATCCTCATCACCATTGTATTAATGCTCATGTTTGTATCTACAAACAACCATCTCATGATTCATCATTATCAAGTGAAAAGTCATGAACGAGTATAGGTCGATATAGAAGCCCTACAAGCATTAAAACACTTTGTCACATATGATCCCATGGCCAACTGGGATATTGTTGCCAATCATGTCTGCAATTGGATTGGTGTCACCTGCCACCCTCACAAACTACGCGTATCTAGACTAAATCTATACAACATGAGTCTGCAAGGAGCTATACCTCCACATTTGGTTAATATCTCGTTTCTTGGCATGTTGAACCTCACTTTTAACAGTTTCTCTTCCACAATTCCGAATGATTTGAGTAAGTTGTGTCGCTTAAAATGTCTGTTACTTAATAAGAATCACTTGATACCATCCATTCCAGAGGCTTTAAAATATTTCACATCTCTCATTATGCTTAACTTTTCCTTCCATCAATCGACAGGGGTTATTCTGAGTGGTCTCAACCAATTAAAAAACTTATGCACTGGAGTTTCTGGCTTAAGGAAATAACTTCCTTATTGGCACTATCCTTTCTCAACTTGGCTTGACCGCTAGAATTAAAGGTCTATCTCTTTCAACAAACCATCTTAGTGGAGGAATCTCCTCTTCATTGCTTAATTGCATAGGGTTGTGCACCTTAGCCTTGTATGGCAACATGCTTGTTGGTGAAATGCCATGGGAGATAGGTACAAAGCTCTCAAATTTATAGGCCTTACTGCTCCGACGAAATGAACTAAACTGTACCATTCTGAAATCTTTAGGAAAATTCTCTCAGTTCTTAAACCTAGACCTCTCTGAAAATTTCTTAATGGAAGGCATACCTCATGAATTTGGAAAACTCCATTTTCTACAAAGATTTGAACTTCATGATAATCATTTGTATAGTGAGGAATCTATTTCCATCTTTGGATCTCTTTCAAGATGCAGCAATCTGCGAACACTCACTCTTTGCATCAATGATATTAAGGGCGACTTGCCTGGAAGCATAGGTTATATTTCTCATAATATTATTTATCTATATTTGGATGTGAATTGTTTCACTGGTAAGATACCTCAGGAGATGAGCAACCTTATTGGATTGATCTTGTTAACTCCAAATGGCAATTTTCTATCTCGAAGCCTTCCTTCTGCACTAGGAGGGATTTCTACTCTTTAGCTATTGGACCTCTCCAACAATAACTTGGAAGGTAATATACCCTATCAATTCAATCAGTTGAAGGCTCTGTATGAATGGTCCTTTCTCAAAACATGTTTTTTGGAGAAATTCATGATGTTTTTGCAAGTTTACAGTAGCTAAGAAGATTAGATGTCAGGTACAACAAATTCAGTGGTAATATACTAGACAATATTAGGGATTGTTCCAGTCTCAAGCTTCTGGACCTCAGGAACACCCAATTAAGTGACATGATGCCATCCAAAGTGGCTATCCTTCATAACCTACAGTTATACATTAATGTCTCACATAATGCACTCACAAGATGGTTGCCTTCCGAACTAGGAGGAATGCAAATGGTTCTAGCAATTGATCTCTCTACCAATAATTTTTTGGGGAGCATACCTAACCAATTAGTGAATTGTGCCACACTGGATTACCTTAATCTCTCTCACAATTCATTGGACGACATGATTTCGACATCAATCGATCAAGTTGCAGGCATTTAAGATTTGGATCTCTCTTTCAATAATATTTATAGTCCTGTAACTCGCTCTATAGATAAATTACAGAAGCTTATGCATTTAAACTTGTCATACAATAACTTCATAGGAGGAATAACATCTTTTGAAGCCTTCAAAAAACTGAAATTTACATCATTCCTAGGAAACACTACACTCTGTGGTAGATGGATAGAGTTACCCCCTTGTAAATTGATGACAAGGCATCATCATTATTCAAAAATAAGGTGTTGACGGTGTTCGAACCACCAACATTTAGGTGATCTCCCTGGTATGAAGTCCCAACTAGGCCTCACAAAGTTTGGTGTAGGAGCCCCATCCACTATGATGGCCCAGTTTCCATTATCTTAAGGATATGCCTTAGCTCTTTCTTTTCAGCACATGAGAGTGGTATACTTAGTATTCAAACAACGAGGTTCATGGGCCTGGTGAGTGCTTAGTGTAACTTATGTCTAAGTTCTTTCACTGCAAAGGGAGAGGGTGAGATTAAGTCTCAAGTCGAAAGGGAATAGTCCCAACCCAGTTGGAGATACACAACACAACAAGACATGCACAAATTCTGGTGGAGTAGTCCACACAGATGTAGCAGTCACAAACACAAAGTGAACATATAGCACGCACAACGCCGAGCAAAATAGTCCACATGAGTGCAACAATTGTTATAACAATTTTACAAGGATGAATATGTCGAGTGTTTGAAAGAGTAGTCCACACGAGTGAGACAACGTTAAACACTGATATAATACATTTCCAACAACATATTCACAAAACCAACCGAAATAATTCAATTGTCTTAATACATGTTAAAGAAACATACATTAAAAGCATCTAAAGAATAGTCTTACAAACGAATACAATACATGTGTGAAAATGTGTTGGCCTGTTAATAGGCTTATAAATTAAGCGAAAGTTCCAAGACATATCTATACACCATACATCGCTAACCCCGATAGCGGGGCATTGGAGCCACTACTCTCTCCTTAAAGAAATGGCTACAGACTCTCAAGGCTATGTGGAAGGAGCCAAGGTGAAAATTCCTTTGCATGTACAAATGAGGGGTATATATAGCCAAAGGTGAACTTGACCCTTGTGAATCTTCAACTTGCCTCATGACTATTTGACTTACATGACCCTTCAACTTCGTATATGGGTCTCTTGGACTTCCACATTACATTACATTGATTATAGCAATATGGCCCACAGTAGTGATGTGGTCGAGACCACTCATGACATGACTCGACATGACAATGTTGGTATGTTCATGCTAATTGTGGTGTCCATGTTGAGATGCAGTGTTGCTGAATGATGAGAGTGCTATTGGTGTATCATAGCTTCACCTCCACATGACAAGGTGTGCAAAGTCTTTGATGCTCTTGGTATTCGCTTGATGTTGCATGTGCATGTATCCTCTTCGCTTGTGCTTGGAATTCTTCATGTGGTCATTTGTTAACGAATAAGTCTGCTAGCATGCGCTCATTGTTCATCTCATTCATAATCACGCCATGTTTCATCCATGTACCTATATCTGCAATGACTCATGATGAGACGACAACAAATCCAGAAATCCCCTAGTCTACCATGATGCATCATCTTTTATTTTCGAATGCAGGTGCCCAGGAGAGAGGACAAGGCTCTTAAAATGTGTTGAGCATATTTCAGGTCATGATGCGAGGGTCTGGGATATTGTTAAGAAAAATTGTGTAGAGGTCACTGAGAGGCTGGGTTGAGTAGTCTGAGACAACAGTGAAATTCTGTGAGATCTGGCTCACCTGGGAGGAAGAATTGCACAAATTTTCTGGGGAAGGTAGTGCAAGTAGTAGGGGGTATTGGCAGTGAAAACTCCACAAATTCTCAAAGGAGGCTAGGAGGGGGCTGCAAGAGCTTGCTAGCCAAAACTGCACATATCTGGGAGGTAGTCATGCAAGACATGTTTGTTTAGTTTCCGAGTTGAGTGGGGCTTCAGGCAGCTGGTTGAAAGTCCAAGAAAACGGTACAATTTTCAGGAGGAGCAGCAGGTTGGCTAGCAGGAGGACTGATTGACAGAACTTTTTAGTGATAGTACAATGACAGGTAGCAGGTGCATGTCCCTCTTGTTTGTGTAATTTATTTAGTCAGTGCAGGCAGGTAAGCTAGCAACTTCTACCCAATTTTTGGGAGGAGTGAAGCCCAGGGTCACTGTCCGGTCAAATTTTTCGGTTGACCAGTGGGAGGCTTGATGGATAGGATTACTGGCAGTGAAAATTGAGATAGCTACTTGGGAAAATTCTGCGTTGTTCTAGGTGATAGTTAGCCAGATCGATTCCAAGATTGTGCAATGGAGACTGCCTGGGAGGTAGGCTAAAGCTCTGCGCAATTCTGGGTGGAAGTTGTTGGTCACTGAGGGTTGAGACTATACAATGCAGCTCAGTGGAGGTTTGACTGATGGAGGGTGGTCCTGTTGATAGATATTTGGAAAAGTGGTTAAGTGTGTGAGTGATTGAACTCATGTATACATGACCTTGCGAACACACACTCAACATGACTTGACAACAATACATCTCGAACCAACAAGACAACATATGCTCGGTGTGACTGACCAAAGGGTGTGAGCGACAAGTGCGACACTTGAAATAGATCGTTGAATGAACGTGATGACACTTGCACGACATTTCATACAACTTCATGTGTGAGTGTGACAGATGCTTCCATAGCAAACACTTGTACACACAAAGATGGACCTTGAACATAGCCAAAACAATACCACAAGCATGACATTGCAATCAACATTCTAAAAGACGACCAGTGGACGGTCAAGAAACGAGGGTGTAAATAATTGACACGGGCTCATGGGATGAGCCCGAGTGTTTGCAAACATCAAGGAAAAACCAAGGAAGTCTCTGAAATTGGATGCAGGCCAAAATTTTGGAGGGCGTTGTAGCCGCTACAACACTTGGAGACACACTTGTTGAATACCAGCTTCTCTATTTTGG
>APFE030986787.1:0-10134 GCA_000404065.3 Pinus taeda
AATAGTGGGCTTCTATGGGGCACAATAGTAACAATATGGGCACTACATGGGTACATCAATATAATAAGTGGGTAGTACTAATAACAATAAGGGGTTACTCTAGTAGTATAGGGGCCTAACATCAACACAAAATTAAAATGCAATATTGAGAAATCATGGCACAATCACTTTCTATTAATAATCAACAAATATACTTCATGAGTTCGAATCCAACCGAGAATGAGGGCGATACCAACAAAATTACAGAAGAACAAAGTCACAATATCCTTCCTATAGCTATCGCTCGATATCATTTTTTATCTAAATGCTATATTTTATACATTCATTCAGGCTTGTGCTGTAACCAAATTACAGCAAGCGTTATGATCTGAGAATTTCGGCTATAACAAAATAACAATAATAGTTCATTCTAAGCCTTGCACCTATAACAAAATTCTAATCTAGGTATTCAACTGACGACCGAATCTCCACCATATCCTTGAATTTCCTCTCCGCTCCAAGCCCAACTCGAGTTGATCGTTCTAGAACACAGTGTCTGCATGAAGTGGTGAGTTGTCACGACAATTAAGGATTCACCAGTGGTGCAAGAATCCTACCTACACTCGACCATGGTAACAAGGTGATCAATACATTGTTTATCAAATACTTTTAGGAAGAGAAATATTAGTTGCAAAGATTTAAAGGTACAAAATCTATGAAAAAGATTAATTAAGCACATTCTAACCCTTAATCATGAAATATAAAGCTAGTGCAGGAAAAGACATGATTATTGGACTAGTGCAGGAATAGGGAGGTTTGCAAGGTTAAAACAAAGGTCTAAGGTTATGGTTTTGAAGGGAAAAAGGGGTTAAAAATGAAGCAATTTAGCCTAGCAACACTTTATATCCGATTGGATAATAATTCTTGGTATTCTAATTTGGTGCATTTTTTTCAGCATGGGGCATGTCCTAGTCACAAGAATTATAGAGAGGAGGAAATTAAAATTAAAATATTCTTAGTATCAATTCAATAACACTATTATATTTTGAAAATACTATGTTGGAGTGATATTAATATGTTTAGAAAAAAAATTGATAAATCTTCATGATGGGCCTACTCGAGGGAATTTTTCTAGATAGATCGTGGCTCATAAGATTTTGCAAGTTGGTTATTATTGGATCACTCTATTCAATAATGCACACACTTATGTGAAAAAATATTAAGTTTCGAATTAGATGCAGGGAGAGAAAAAAATGCATCGATACTACTATAACTTGTCACCATTAATAGAACTTTTAAACAATGGGGTGTATACATAATAGGGGAAATAGAACTCATTAATTAAAACCAAAAAATGCATATTAAATGAAATCATTCTTTTATGAAATGTGTCTTATGTGTATGTTTTTTATAATGTTGCTTATTGTTCTTCCCCTTTGTTGTTGCGTCAAGCGGTGCTGTACAACCTAGTATGGGGGAGATGTTGTAGTGGCATGTTAGATGAAGCATTAGATTACAAAATAACAATAATAAAACATCATGTTGGATCAATTAAAAAAAAGTAATCAAAATAATAAATTGATTCAATTTAATTTGTTATATTGAAATTTTTTTTTATAATAAAGTCACGTACAATATTTTTGAAATATGTATAATATGCCATACATTTTAAAATAAATTTAAATAATTATGATTCATATTTGTAACCAATATTTCAAAACATATAAAAACTTAATAAATTTATTTAATAAACATATAATTAGAAACAAGAAATATTTTACATTTAGAGAATGTGAAATATTATAAAAAAAATATAATAGTAGTTATATAATTAAGATCCATATTATATTATAATTTTAAAATATTGATTCATTTTTATAACCATTATATTTTGAAAACTTCATATTTAAATTTATTAATAAACATATAAAATTTCATACTTACAATATACTATTTTTCTAAGTGATATATATAATTAATGCTATGCATATCACATTAAAAAAATAAATTGTAAAACATGCCAAGGAAAAGTGTCAAATGCATATATGTAACTATGTGTATTATCATGTTTTTAATAAAATTAACATATATTCATCTTAACTTCAGAGCTACTAAGCACCGAGACGGATCAAATATCTCAAAATGCAAACCTTGTTTTGAGTGCAAATATTGAGGAAAGGTTTGCACATTGAGAGATTTTATTCCTCCTGGTGCTTGGTATATCTAGAGTTAAGATGGATCTATGTTAGTTTGAGTTTGCATTGAATAAGGGGATTATTTTGAGGTATTCCACAACTATTATCCTCATTAAAATGGTTTATATGAATCAACCAATAAAAACTTAATTTGAATTTTGAAGAAAACTTTCATAGAAAACTATAGGAATTGGCACATTGCACTAAATAATGTTGTTTGGGTAGACAAGGTTACTCCAAAGAAAGCTCTAGGTACTTCTCCATGTTTTTAGTATATGGAAAATAGGAAATACATTGAACAAACATTTACTTTCCAACCTTACAATTTTCCTAGTCCTCAAGTGGTTGGCCCATCTGTACTATGCAAACACATATGGATACATTGTCATCTTAGAAGGATAGATGGAAAAAGAAAAATAGAATTGTGTAACACATCAGTGAGTAATAAAATAATTTCTTGATAAGCATAAAGCTAGTAATAATATTTTTTACGTTAACTATTTGGTTTTGAAGTTGGATAAAATCAATGAACCTAAGGGTAAACACATGAAATTTCAAAATCTATGGCTAGATCCTTACCAAATTGCTAAAAAAATAGGAATTAGCGCCTATCTATTACATTCTCTGGGAGGAGAACTAGATTCCCTTCATGGTAATAGTCATATCCTTAAATGATACTTCAAATATATTCTTTTAGGATTATATTGTACCATCTAAATCACTTTCTCTTATTCTTTGCATTAGATTATTTTATGTAGGTGTCTTTTTTATTTTTAAATTTGTTTTTTTATTTTGGTTGTTTGTTATATAATCCGTGTGTTAAATTTTATTATGGAGAAGTTAAGTTTTCAACCTCAGGATAAACCTAATATATTGCTCTCAATTATATGCTTCATTTCTTTTCGATATCAAAAGTAAGGTGAATTGATGGTGAACATGAGTAGGAGTAAGAAATTATCTATAGTTTCATTTTCTTGTGAATTCAGAAAAATAAAAATAAAACTTCCGATGGTGGTAATGGCTAATATCAACCATGAAGTCATAAAATCTAGAAATAATTATTTAAATTATGAAGGGAAACTAATGAATGAATTTCCTCTATTAGCATGGTAGGGTTTAAAATAGATGTGTTTGATTCACTCCTTCATTAATACAAATCTGAAGCTTTTGAAACATTCAATAACTTTCATGTATGGATTGAAAATGATGCACAATCTCATATTGGATCTATTCGTACTGATAATTGAAATAATATACATCAAATTAATTCGAAAAGTATCTTTACCAACATGAGATCAAACATCAAGTAATCGTGCTTGATAATCCCCAACAAAATGGAGTAGTTGAAAGAATGAACAGGACAATTTTAAATATAGAACCTTCGATCATGTTTTTCAAGAATTTTAAGTTGATGTTTTGGTCTGATGCAGTTATATGTGTTGTTTATATAAATAATAGGCATTCATCTCATGCTATCGAAAGCAATACTCCTTATGAAATGTGGTATGGCCACATTCCTTCGGTAATGCATCTTAGGTTTTTTGGTTCCACCTGTTCTGCCTAGATACCTAAGGAACAAAGAAACAAACTCAGGTCAAGGAGTTGCAAATGTATCTTCTTGGGATATTCAAATACCTATAAAGCATATAGTCTTTATGATGAAGTGAATAAGAAGTTTATAATATCTAGAGATGTGATATTTCTTGAATCTTCCAATACTGGCAATGTTGTTGAGCAACAACTTGATCGCTTGGATAGATTCAGACATGCAAAGTCTTTTCAAGAGTTTGATAATGAGACTCCACATCTTGAAGGGGGGGTCCCTACATTGGATCAATAGTGGAATATGCTTCTGAAGCACTCTCCCTCCCACATGAAGCTCCAACCACTGATCAAGATGACACTTTGAGTGATGTGATTGATAGAATTGGGAGACTAAATCTTGATCCAGCCCTATCTCTGTCAACTGAGTAGCCAAGGCCATATTAGAAAGGTCCTCCAAAATGGCTGACAAAGACACTTGAAAGTGTCCATCCTGATGAGGTTGGAAAGATAGGAACAAAAACCTCTATTAGAAAAAATGGAGGTGAAGTAGACAATCTTGATTCACCTATTGATATGGATGTTTCATATGATTGTGAACAAAATTTGCCTATACACTTTGAACCAACTTCCTTCAATGAAGTTGCTTCTCATTATGAATGGAAAGAAGTGATGCAGAAAGAATATGATGCTTTGATAAAAAAAATGGAACCCGGAAGTTGGTTGATCCTCCATTGGGAACTAAACCAATTGGCTGCAAGTGTGTCTTCAAAAACAAGTACAAAGTAGATGGCTCACTTGGAAAGCCCAAATTCGGGCTTGTGGAGAAAGTATTTTCATAGAATGAAGGGCTCTACTATAAGGATAATTTTTCCCCCATAGAAAAATGGGCTACCATGAGGACACTCTTTGCCTTGGCAACGTAGAACAGTTGAAAACTCCATCAAATGGATGTAAAATATACTTTCTTGAATGGAGATCTAAAAGAGTTTGTTTTTATGTCCCAACTATAAGGATTTGTTGTGAAGGGTCAAGAACAAAAAGTATGTAAGCTTGTAAAATCCTTGTATGGACTCAAGCAAGCATCACAAGCCTAGTACAAGAAATTGACTGAGCATCTTCTAAAATTCAATTTCTATCATTATGATCTTGATGATAAAACTTTGTTTGTCAAGAAATTTGGCAAAAAAGTTGTGTGCCTTGTGGTGTATGTAGATGACCCTTTGATGACATGGAACAATTACAACTACATTGCATCCATAAACAAGGAACTGAGGAAAGGTTTTGAAATGACATATTTGGGCTATGTTCACTACTATCTTGGTATTCAAGTAACTCAACATCTGAAATTTATATTCCTCTCTCAGAAGTATATTGGAGATTTGTTGAGTAGGTTTGGCACGGTTGAGTGCAGTCCTTTGACTACTCCAATGGAACATAACTTAAAGCTCACATTAACTGAAGGAAAATAATATGAGGATGAAACAAAGTATAGACAGCTCGTAGGAAGTCTCAACTACCTGACTACTACCAAACCATATATTTCATTTATTGTTGGAATCCTCTCCAATTTTATGCAAAATCCTTGTGAGGGTCATTAGTTTGCTTCAAAAAGAGTTCTAAAGTACTTGAAGAGAACTCAAGACTTTGGACTAAAGTGTACATAAGTGGAAGACTTTAGCTTGATTGGATACTCTGATTCAAATTTTGATGGAGATAAAGAAATTGGAGTATCTACTTCAGGTTATGTTATGAATCTTTGATCAGGATTTGTCTCCTAGAGGTCATGCATACAATCAGTTTCAACAAATTCTACAATTGAGGAATAATATGTGGCAATAACTAAAGCAACAAAGGAAATTGTGTGGCTTAGGAAAATTCTAGAAATAGGTGGGAAATAATGGTTTGAAGACATCAAGGAGTATGAGATGGGATGACATGGACTGACACATCAACAAGTGACATGGTAAATTTATGTGGCATGGTGATGTGGATTTTCTCGCTTTGATGTTTCTTGCTTGCATGGAATATCGGTTGGCATTACTCTTGCGGCATCATTGAACTTCGACATAACTTATTCCAATGTGCAATTTTATGAAACCATTTATTGCCTTGTGATGCCACCCCATAGTGGTTTCAGATTGGAGAGGGGGATGTCACATTCAACATTGATCGGTGATGTTGTGATACCACTTTATGATGGGTACCCCTTGCTTAAACTCTAACAAGTGAAGGCCCATTGCATGTCATCTAATATAATTTTCTTCCAGATGTACCACGATATAATTTAGACTAGCGTGTGTTTTAACTCTTTGATTTTTAGTGGGTAGGAACCCACTTTTGTATAGTTTGGGTCTAGTGCTTTCAACCTGTAATGTTAGCCCTTGATATATATAATAAAAAAACTATAAAAGACCTACTTTGTGCATTTTTTTTAAACCCATACACAAAACAATTTTTTTTAAAGCAAAAAACTATGACTACAACATTGGCTCCACCTGAGCATATCATTTTGGAACAATATGATAAGAAACAAATATTAGTGCCTTCACCTTAGGCATGGAGTCATATTGTAATGATTACATGCAATAAAATTAAACACACATTTACGTATATTGGTCACAGCGATATATACAATTGATGAAAGTAGATGATTCAATGATGGAAGTAGTGTATTAGATATTATCAATTTGTAGGCAATTGCAATAAATAACCATCCAAATTCTTTAGCAGAAAGGTATTACTTCCTTTGACCTTTGCAATATTGAAAGGGCCAAACCACATAGCATCAAACTTTCCATGTTTCCCTCTATATTCGTGTCTAACATCCCATCTAAGCATAAGATCTCCTTGCTGGAACAATTTGTCCTTTGATTTTCTATCAAATATATACATCATTTTCTCCTAATATTTTTCATTATTCTGCCTGACCTATTCTTTGTCTTCCTCTATGTCTTGAATTAATTCAGCCACTAGTAAAGATGATTGACCTAGATACAATGTTAATGCTCCATATATTAACTCAAAATGGTATTTGGTTGTAGATATCTTTGTTGTTATTCTATCTTCCCAAAGAGCATATTTTAGCTGTGAATCCCAATTTTTATTTTTTCTACAATGATATTCTTCATTATCCTAACAAAGCTTTTGTTTGAATACTCAGCAAAACCATTTTCGAATGGATAGTATGTTGTGGAATGACTGAGAATGATGTTATATTTTTGGCAAAAATTTACCATATTAATTGACTTAAATCCTCTGTATTGTTAGTGACCAATTTTCTTGGGCATTGAAATCCTACCAAAATATTCTCCTCTAAAAATTTCATAACAACATTATTAGTAACTGACTGAGTAGTTCCTACTTGAACCCACTTTGAAAACTTTATTGTGGCAATTAAAATCCATTTGTGTTAACCACTATATGTTGGGTGAATTTCCCCAATAAAATCTAATCTTCGTTGCTTAAAAGGTGCCTCAGTAAAAACAAGAATTAATGGTAAAGGATAAAATTTATGTCTTCTAGCAAACACTTGACACTTATTACAAGCTTTTACTGTAGCATTAACATCTGAAAATAATTTAGGCTAGTAAAAACTAGCTTGAAGAATTTTATGTTTTGTTTTTTTCTAGCTATGGTGTCCTCCACAAACACTAGCATGAAATTATTCTACAACTTCAGAAAAATTTTCTTCTATTGTGACACAACAACAAAACTCCAGCAGGATATAAATTTTTCCATTTGAAATAACAAATTTCACAGTCTGTAATCCTAAAGATCTATACTTCATTCTATTCAATTGTGGTGGGAATTGTAGGTGTAGAAAATAATGAACAATATCCTTATACCAGCCTATTAAGCATAAATAATTGTATTTAATTTCCATATCTGAATCTTTGAATTATTTTTCCTCTTTATTTTGCTCTGCTTATTTTTCTATACTAAGCTCAATATTAGCAGACAACAAATTAATTCCTATAATCTTCTAGTTTGGTTCAATCAAGATTTTGTCCAAGCCCTATCCCTTGATCAACTTGGTTGGTTGATGTCCATGCCATTTTATTGGATCTTAGCTATCCATCTTTCTCCTTTCCTTTCATTGTCCCCTTGATTTAGGATCTCCTTTACTACCTTTGTAGGATCATAAGCCATGATCTAGGAATGTAGTACGTAAGTCCTAAAATACTTTAATGCCTTAACTATAGCATAAGCTTGCTTCTCTAAAATATCATACTTTAGATCAACATCTCTTAAGACTCTACTAAAAAATACAACAAGTTGTTCCTTTGCTACCGAATTCTTTTGTAATAAAATAATTGCAAGAGTAAATTTTGATGCAAAAGAAAAGATTATAAAATGCTTGTTATAATATGGACTTATTACACAGGAGCTTCACCTAGTGCCTTTTTTATTTGTGGAAATAAGTCTCTTGCTTCAAGTGTCCACTTAACTTCTTTATCTTTCCTCAACATACTAATTATCTCCTTAACAATATTAGCATAATTAGGAATATCGTTTACTAATTCAACTCTTCTTAGATCAATTTTAATCCAATCCCTTGAGACAATATGACCCAATAGCTTACTTTCTTACCGATTAAACCAAAGGGCATCTTTTGATATATAAAATTACCTCAAGGAGTTATGAAGGTCGTTTTATTTTTATCTTCAAGGTGTGCAACAATTTTATTACAACCTAAAAACACATCTATCATAGGAAACCTAGCTAGTTAGGCTCCCTTCTACAAAATATAACCCATCTTAGGGAGAGGATAGTTGTCTTTTAATGATAGCCCTATTCAAGTTTCTGAAATCAATCCATAATGTTATCTCTCCATTCTTCTTTCTTATAGGCACAAGATTAGAAATCCATTTAGACTATCTCAAAGGAACTATTATTTTTGCTTCAAATAGTTTTTTCACTTCTTTCTCAATAAAAGGAAATAGAAAAGGATTTATTTATCTCAACTTCTGCTTATATGGTTTTACACCAGGATTTAAGGGAACCCTATGTTGAATAATTTCATTATTATATGTCTTGATGTACTCATAATTCCATTCAAAGACATTGGAATACTTTTTGAATAATTCAACATACCTCTCTTTAAAAGCCTTGGATATTCCCTTTGTGAGTTTGATAAGCTTCGATTCCTGCTTTGCTTCAATACTATGGTCTTATTATTATGTAACCAAATCACAAAATAGAAGAAAAGATAGATTAACAACTTGAAAATAAGCCTCTTCAATGGGGAAACCTCCTTTTACACCACATAAATGAACAATTCTTAGGTGATTCAAATGACAAGTCCTCCTTTGTATATATAGGAGTCTAAGGGGTCAAAATGTATTTAGGGCCTACTTAATAATAATAATGTAAAGGCTCAACAATAACATTAGTGTGATTCTATGGGGAACAACAACAACAATATGTGGGCTACACTAGTATTATGGGGACCTAACACGACTAAATCATCTTTTTGAACATGGTATGTCATCTTCATTGGAACATCATTCCCATCAAAAGATGTTTCCAAAAGAACAAGACCTTGGGGAATAACATTACTCAAGCTGCAATATCTTGTGATCTACAATAATATCATTCCATGTTGGGTTTTCATCCTCTGCTTCCTCCTCTTCATGCTCATCTTCACAATTCTAATCAATTTGTGATGTTGAAATTCACCAATTACGTCCATAAAACACTTAATTTTTTATCATCCTCAAAAATTTGTTTGTGTTTGATATCGTCATGTATGGAAGGATGATGTCTGATTTCAACTTCATATCTTAAACGGGGGTTTTTTGGGGGGCTAAAAATGCTAGCAGAGACAGCCAAAGAATCTGCCAATCTATTTTTCTCTCTAGGCATAAAATTTACATTAAAAGCAAGAAAGGAGTTCTCCATCAAGTCCCAGAATTAATTTATATATGATATTAATCTAAGATATTTTGTTTGACAAAGACCTCTCATTTGTTTCACCACCAATTCAGAGTCTCCAAAAACTGTTAAATTATCAATCTTCAAACTCTTTGCAGCTTGTATCCATATAATTAAAGCTTCATACTCTGTCACATTATTTTTTGTATCAAATTATAATTTATAGGATAGAGGAATCATCTCACCTTTTGGAGAAACCAGTGATATTCATGCTGATTTTGATAAATTCTTTCGGATTAATCACATCATGAGTTTTTGGTCAACATTTTGAACCATATAATGTTGTTCATCATCAAGACAAAGGTGAAAAAAGCAGTCAGTCATAATGTTTAAATAGCAAGGATGCATCTGTTCTAGAGTTAGCCATTAGGGAATAAATGTTAAAAAAATTAGTTGAATAACTTTATTATTATTTTGTTATGTTTTATTTTAATTTGTTAATATTTTTAATTAAAATAATATTGAATTCAAAATTAGTTAG
>APFE030986788.1:0-78325 GCA_000404065.3 Pinus taeda
CATATCGTGACCGTCGGATTGTAAGTTACAAAATGTACAACGGTAAAGAAACACACTTTACCTAACGCTAACCTAACTCTATACTAGACCAAGTTGAACTTAACTATTCCTATGTGTCGGAATATCCTAACAACATCAATCTTGTAGCTCAGCTTCAAGAGTGAACTTGAGACATCATGACAACTTTCCACATATACTATGAAAAACTTTTATAACATCAGGACAACCTTTCGAAGGCATACATAGGACTCAGTGTCAGGCAAGTTGACATCAATGATAGGACAACTAGTACTAAGTCCCTGTAGACATCGATGCCAACATCTTTAAGATGATTACTCAACAAAGAAGAGATGCAAAGGCGCTGAGAATACAGTCAAGAAATAGGTAATAGTGGCACTGTAATGTTATGAGTTAAATTTGATTAATAAGAGGTAGATCAAGTAAGTGGTAAATTTAATACCCTATTTTTGTTATTTCTATCCTAGGAGGTTTTTAGTTTTACTGATTTATGTATGTTTCTAAACACGGATAATCGGCAGAGTTTTTCCCTCCAACCTCACCCCAAAGCTACGGTGGATTTTGTCGTCGAGATTTTAAATGAGTCCTACTACTATTTATCGAGTCTCTGTAAAAGTTATTTGGGATGATTTTAACTATTTGGTTAGATTATTTTATTACAAGTCACTTAGTCTACTACATCATATTTTTTGTCACAGAAATGGGTAAATGTTGAGGGTCTATAACGAACAGGTGTCCCCCTCATGGGTTAGAAATGTAATATTTCATGTAAAAAATATTTAGTACATGGTCCCTCATAATTAGACACCATGGCTAAATATTGGAGGGTTGGAAAAATTAATAATTCTGCCACGGGTCAGTTAATTAAATTTTCTGGCTAAAATAATTAAAATAGTAAAACCAAAAATTTAATTAATTTAGGTCTTAGGAAAAAATAAATTCTCCAACATTTAAAATTCATGGGTTTTAAAGTTTTTAATTTTTTGAGGTCCCCGACCAAAGGAATATTGAAAATTTCAAAATATGTTGAACCCTTGGGCCATAGTAGTTAAGTCAAAGTCAATTTTTTGTGGCAATTAACTCAAAATAAGCATTTTTTAGTTAATTAAAAGTGAAATTCAAATTTCCTCAAAAAATAAATTTATTTCAACAATGATGATTAAAAGATCATTTGATCTTCATCAACGGTTGAGATTGTTTTGACGGACATCAACCCAACTAGTCATTGGATATTTTTTCTATAAATTGGAGATCTCTCTCAATTAATTGTATCTGATTTTTCAATCGCGTACTTGCACTAAGAAAGCTCTTGTAATTTTTTCTGGTTAATAAACCGCAAAGACTTTGGGGTTTCAAACTGTGTTGTTTCTCTTTCAAATTTATGTGGTAGTATTGTTCTTAATACTCTATTGCTTTTATTTGCATTTACTCGTTAATAGCCTTTGAGGATTGATCTGTGTACAGGTATCTTGAACAAATTTTGGGGTTTTAAAATATCATTTTAAATTGGTAGAAATAGCAGGTATTTCTTTTTCTTGATGACTTTATGATTATTTTTTACCTCTATTAATCAAACAATCAGATCAAGTGTTAAGAAGTTATCGTTTGGGATTTGTGTGTTTGGGGAAATCCTTAGTTGGATCAATCAACTCTCAAACTACATAATCTAAAGAGCCCATTGTTTGTTAATTTCTGAAATCATTTTAGAAAATATTTTACTTGCAGGTTTTTTCTTGGGCTTGTGCCTCTTTAAAGCTTCAAATTTATTTCTAAATTTGTCCAAAATTGTTTAAATCTAGCTATTAGAGTGCTTTGTTCTACAGATATGCTATATCTATAGAATATTATTGTAGATCTGTAAATATCAAATTTCTAATTCATTGGGGTTTTGGGTATTTCATATCTCTATATATACATGTTTTGGGGTTTGCTATCTTTTGTTTGTGCAAGAAAAGACTTGAAGATTGCAGACAATTTTTCTGGATTCTGGAGACAGATCTAGGCCTCGGAGGGTTTCTCCATTTTGTTCACAGTTTGAAGAGAAATTTCGAGAAGATCGTACACAGATTTTTTAAGGCCTTGAGGCCCTGCGTTGGCTATCTCCAGCCTCCTTCTCGGCCTCCCTTCTTCATTTTCGGCCTCCCTCCTTCCTCCCTCTTCTCATCCTTGCAGCCTCTTTTACCATAAAAATTTTCCATAAAATTCCCAAAAAAAAATTAACAACAATTTTAGCAAAAATTTCTCAAAATTTTTTGACTTGAAGATCTTCGATGACTTAGGCAACTTATCTTCAAGTATCTTCAAGTTCCTAAGGGCTGACTCATGCACACCTTTTAACTTCACCTAATTTCATTTATATGATTGAAAGCAAGGCTAACACTGCCATATATTTGCAATTAACTAGAGTTTAACAACAAACTTAATTTACATTTTTTACTGTTGTACGTTGCAGAAATAGAAGTTACCTTTAGTAACTTTTGGCATGCTAATTGACAAATTTCTGAACATTGTTTCACTGTTGTGTAGTGATTTATTTCCGAGTTTTTTAGATCAAATGCATCAGAAGATCAAAAATAGTTTCAAAATTTTTTTGAATTGTTAGTCATTAATTTTTCATGTGAATTTTCTGTTGTCATACATAGAAAAAAATCTGAATTTTGCATGGTTATAGAATTGTTGGTTTAGAATATATTGCTGGAATTAGCATTTGATTTAAGAGCATATTACTAGATTGATATTTCATTGATGCAATCTGAGTTTAAACACTTAGTTTAATTTCTGAAATATATTTGTTTTTACATGCTCATGCAAGTAGGATTAATCTAGTTTTACTTATGCATCTTATCCAAATTGGATCCTAAAAACTCTCTAAGTTTTCATGATTGTTTTAAAATTATGTCAAAAGATTCAAAGTCTTAGAAAACTCAAGCTATCAGAAGGAATCCTCATGACAATTGCAGTTGTGATCAGAGCGGAGCAACGAGGACCCTCGATCGAGTGCACAAATCGTTGGCCCATGGTAACGCGCGCTGGCGCAAATTGGCAAAACTAGAGGCTAATTCGAGAAACGGAGGTAGTTTTTTATAAGCGCTAATCGGGTATCGCAGGACATCCCCCTCAGTGAAGGAAAGCCCTGAAGCGCCGGGACCCGAAATGACTGTGAAATGCAGAAAAGAATTGTTTCGATTCCGTAGCGTGGGATTCCACAAACCGACAGGATATCAGAAGGCCTCGAGGGGGTAAGTAGTTTTGATTGAGTCCCGCTCGATGCCACACATTGAATGACACGCATCTGGCGGATGAGAGAGAAAACTGCCCGCATCAGACAGGTAAACATCATACTACTTGCCCGCCCGATATGAACGACAATCGTAGGATCTAGGGGGCCCAGATCAACAGCAGAGGCGCATCCTGATAAATGACCGGATTTGACAAGTTATAAAGCAAGATTACATGGGATTTTGAAGTCCGACGTGGACGATGAATTGGCAAACAATTCATGTTTCGCGGGTGATCTTGAAGCAAACAGAAATAACGACCATTCAAATACGATTCAAGGAATCTGAAACACTCAATTTGTTAGAAAACAGGTGGCCACCTTCTTACCAGGCGTTACCCAGTGATAATGACGCAGAGCAGAGGAATTTGAACAGACAGAGGAAGGAAATCAGAAATCCGGGAAGCGAAAACGAATAGTCAAAGAACAGACTAGCTTTAAAAGCCATGAACTGACAGAAACAAAGGGGCGTAGTTAGACACAGAAAGCTAAGAGCAAAGAATAAAGAGTAGAAGTCGAGCTGACTTGAAGGCAACATAAAGCCAGATAGAGCCAGCGAGAGTCAGAGAGTCTGTGTACTCTAGAGAAGGCTTGAAAGGTTCAAGCAAACTCCTTGACACAGGCCTGTCATACTACTGTGACCCTTAGAGGTTGAGTTTTAGTAACGAGAGTTTGTATACTTCAATCCTACTGACTTATATCGTTAAGTGAGACTCAACTTGAGCTCACTGTTGTAAAACTCTGCCTGAAAACATAATAGAGGGGCCACCACTGAAGGCTGGAGCAAGAGACGTAGCCCAAGAGCATTGGGTGAACTCCTAATTAAACTTGTTGTGTTTACATGTTTGACCGTTATGTTTTCTCTAATTGCCTCAGCGTCTATGTATTATAGGAATCTTATCGATCCATTGCATAAAGTAACATAGGAACATCCATGCACATGAGTCTGTAATACCTTTAATTCTTTGTCCTGGATAAATTCTAAACCAAGTGGTATCAGAGCTCTAGGTTATTAAGGTTAGATAAGCTTGTGCTGGATTTTGTTGTTAAATGTTAACTAAATCAAAGCTTAAATTAGGAGAAGGAGAGTTGGTTGAAACTAACCAAGAAATTGGAAGAGTCTATCCTAAGAAAAAAATGTCAGAAGAAAGTCCCTTGGAATCAGACTCCTAGTGCATGGATAGTTTTATGACCATGAAATCCATGGTGGAGGAAATGTATAGGGAATTTAAGAAAAATAGAGATGAAGATTCATCAAACTCCAAACAAGACAAAGGAGTAGAAGAATCTCTCCTCCATGACCACTCTAAAGGCAAAGAGAAAGAACAATTTCTCACACCTCCTAATAGCCCTGAAAATAAAAAGAAAACATCTTTGATTAAATTAGATGTTAAATTTGATTTGCCAATATATAATGGAGAATTGAATGCATAAAAGCTGGATAATTGGATCGGACATATTGATGTTTATTGCAAAGTGCAGAGCATTGATTCAGACAAGAGTAAGATTCAGCTGGCCAGCGTACGCCTTGGGGGCACTGCCTTGGTATGGTGGGAAGGCAGGACACAAGTTGACATGAAAAAACATGGTAAGATTCTTTCTATTTGGAGTGAATTTGTTTCTGCAATTAAAAAGCAATTCTATCCACTAACTTATATGCAACAAGCCATGATGAGCTAGCAAACTCTTCGACAATTAAAAGGGCAAAGTGTACAAGGTTACACCCAAGAATTTAAGAAAAGAGCTTTGATTCTAGCAATTTCTTTAGACTCACCTGAAACTTTGTTGAAGTATATAGGTGGTCTACACAGCTACATGAGGCACACTATCCTCATGTTTAATCCCACTAGCATAAATGAGGTCTCTGTCCAGGCTACACATCTAGAAGCTAGAGGTAAGAATGGGTACCCAGAAGTTAGGGGATCATCCAAACCCACTGCAAGCAAAAAAAAGGAGAAAAGAAAATAGAAATGGAAAGAGAGGAAGACAAATACTGTACAGAAGAGCAAGTCTTCATGCACTCACTGTAAGAAGGATGGGCATGATGATGAGCACTGTTGGATTCTGCATCCAGAGCTGAAACCCAAGAAAAACAAGGGCAAAAAAAAGAACATTGTTGCAGCTATTCAAAAGGATTTGGGGTCGGACTCAGGGGATGAAACAACAATCGCGGCCATAGGTATAAAAGGTAAAAATTCTGAAGCATCTACTAGTAATTCTGCACAATCTACTGATAATGACGAAAATGAAAGGAAAAGACGTGAGCTTTTTCATATTCGAGTTATTTCCAATCATCAAAAGATTGATACTTTGTTTGATAGCGGCTCACAAGTAAATTTAATTTCCGAAGCAATTGTAAAGAAGTTGGGATTACTAACCACACCTCACAAGAAACCATATCCATTAGGTTGGTTATGTGATAAAGCAAAGCTACAAGTGACTAGACAATGTAAACTTAAGTTTTCTTTTGGGTCAGCGTTTGTAGATGAGGTTGAGTTAGATATAGTTTCTTTGGATATATGTGGAATTGTTTAGGAAGTCCTTGTATGATAGAAAAACTATTTTTTTATAGAGCTGAGAACAAGTACCTACTCGTTAAAGATGGAATTGAATGTATTGTAAGAGCTCATAAGCTCAAGAATAATTATACTCTCATAAACTCAGGGCAGATGAAGAAAACTGTAAATTCATGCAAACAAATTTTACTGATGGTTGTAAAGGAAAAGAACCCTGATAAAATCAATGTATTTGAGGGTTGTGATGCTAAACAACAAGATGATTTAGAAAAAGTTGTTTTAGAATATGATATATTATTTCAAGAACCTAAAGGTCTGCCACCCAAAAAAGAAATAGTACATGATATTAATTTGCAGCAAAATGCTCCATTGCCTAACATTGGAATGTATAGGTTGTCCGCTTTAAAGAATGCAGAAATCAAGAAGCAGGTACAAGAGCTGCTCGAGAAAGGGTTCATAAGGCCTAGCACATCGCCATGTGGATCTCCAATTGTCTTGGTGATAAAGAAAGATGGCTCATGGAGAATGTGCATTGATTACCGAGCACTGAATAAAATAACGATCAAAAATCGTTATTCCCTTCCTCGCACAGATGATCTGTTAGATCAATTGAAAGAAGTTGTTTATTTTTCCAAGTTAGACTTGCATAGTGGTTATCATCAGGTCAGAGTTGAAGAGCAAGATGCATGGAAGACTGCTTTCAAAACAAAGCAAAGATTGTATGAGTGGTTGGTTATGCCTTTTGGTTTAACTAATGCTCCTGCTACTTTCATGAGAGTAATGAATGATGTACTCAGAACTTTTCTTGATGATTTTGTTATTGTATATTTGGATGACATTCTTATAGAGCTTACAAATTAATTAAATTAATTAAATTAAATAATATATAACTAACTGCACACTTTTTAACTTTAATAAAGTAACATATTTATAATACTTATTATATTAATAATATTTAATATAGAGCTTAAACAAATTATTAAATAAATAATAATATAAACTACTCTCACCTTTTAAACTTTAATTAATTAACATAACAATATATAAATAACTTATTATGTTATAATAATTTAAACCTTATTAAACTATAAACAACTCCTTTATCTTTGTACATTAACAAAAGTGAGACTACGTTAAAAAAAAAAAAAAAAAAAAAAAAAAAAAAAAAAAACTAATTAAATTGCTAAATGCAACAAGAACCATAACCTGTAAAATTATAAAGAAATAATAAAAATAAAATTAGTAACAATAATATTATATGTAATAAGTATCTCTAAAAAATAAATAAATTAAAAATTAAAAATAGAGCATAGACAGTAATACATTCAATAAATATAATTATTACGGGAATTAATCAAAATAAGATTAAAATATTTATTAAATAATCAACTCGTCGACTTAACAGCTTAACATCCCACCTGCTCCATATTTATCACACACTTTTCTCTTCTCTGTAAATCAGTCCTGATGATGAGTCTTAGTCTAGGCTCGAAACGTCGACTAATGAAAAGATGAACACTGTGGAATATCCGAATTCAACCTCTCAAAAACCACTCCACAAAAATCTACAATCCAATGACATTCTTATATTCAGCAAAACGTGGGAAGAACATTTAAAGCATGTTAAGCAGACTCTAGATGTTTTTAAAAGAGAAAATCTTTATGTTAAACTCTCAAAATGTGAATTTGGCAAAACATCTTTGAATTATTTGGGTCATATAGTAAGGGGTGGTGAGTTGAAGATAGATCCCTCTAAGGTTGCAATCATTGTAAACTGACCTAAATCTAAATCTGCTATAGAAGTTAGAAGCTTCCTAGGAGCAGCACAATATTGGAGAAAGTTTATTTCTAACTTTTCCTTAATTGCAGCTCCCTTACATGCTTTAACATGATTGAACAAGGTGTTTCAGTGGGGAGGCAAACAACAGAAAGCCTTCAACACCTTGAAAGAAAAGACTAGTACAGCACTAGTACTAGCATTGTCCGATCTTCAAATACCATTTGAGATCGAAACGGATGCCACTGACTATGCCATGGGAGCAGTGTTGATGCAGCACGGTAAACTCATATGCTATCATTCTGAGACATTTAATTCTGCAGTAGTTAACTATCCCACATATGATAAAGAATTGTATGCATTAGTACAGTGTGAAAAAGTGGAAACATTACTTAATGGGCAAAGAGACAGTTATACATACAGAGCATCGACCACTTCAATATTTACACTCCCAAACTAAGTTGCAGCAATCAAGACACTATAGGTGGATGGGTTTTCTACAACAGTTTCATCTTGTCATCAGATATAAAAAGGGCATACACAATAAAGTTGTAGACATGTTGTCCATACCAATCATAGATTCATCTACTATACCTAAGCATAATTTAGTACTGCATGAAAGCTACATTGAACAATATGCTCAAGATATAGATTTTAAAGACGTGTCTGCAACTTTAAGTCAAGGCAAACAAGTAGGAGAATTGGATTATCATGTTAAGGACCAGCTCTTGTATCATTTTGGGAAGCTATGCATTCCACAAACTGAAAGAGTAAAGATAATTCGAGAAGCACACACTTCTCTAATATCAGGTCACTTTGATGTAAGTAAAACAGTTGCACAACTGCAAAGATTTTGTTATTGGCCAAAAATGAATGAGACAGTTTCGAGATATGTAAGAGGGTGTACCATGTGTGCTAAAAGCAAACCTAGTAATAGAAAACTAGGCTTGTACACTCCACTACCAGTTCCTTCTCATCCTTGGGAAAGTGTTTCCATGGACTTTGTTGGAGGACTGCCTAAATCTAGGAAAGATCATGACTATTTGTATGTTGTTGTGGATAGGCTCAGCAAAATGTGTATTTTAATACCTTGTAACAAACAGATTACAGCTAAACAAACTGCAAAGTTGTTCTTTCAGCATGTATCGGTTCATTTTGGATTACCCACTTCCATTATATCCGATCGAGATAACTGATTTGTTGGGAAATTTTGGTCGAGTTTGTGGAAGTTGATGGACACCAGACTGAAGAAGAGTACAACTTTTCATACGCAAACAGATGGCCAAACAGAAGTGGTCAACAGGACAGTGATCCAATTGCTCAGAGGCTACTGCAGCAAGCATCCCAAGCTTTGGGATGAACATTTATGTTAGGTGCATCATGCTTACAGTCGAGCTAAATATTCTTCTATAAAAAGATCTCCTTTCGAGACCTGTTTTGGTTTCACACCAAGGTCTCCCTTGGATTTTGTCTTTGGTAAAGACATAACATTTGATGGACACAGTGATGTGGACACGGCAACCAAGTTCATTGAACAAATCCAAGATATTCACCAGGCAGTACAAGAACAGCTGGAAAAGAGCCAAGCCAAGTACAAGGCAAGGCATGACAAGCATCAGATGGGGCATAGTTTCCAAGTTGGTGATCAAGTCTGGTTGTACATTAGCAAAGACAAAATGCAAGGTGAAGGTAAGAAGTTGAAGCCAATAAGGTATGGACCTTTCAAGATACTTGAAAAAATTGGTGAGAATGTTTTTCGCCTTGATCTACCAGCTTACATGCACATCTACTCAGTTGTTAATGCAGACAACTTGAGACTATTTGAACCTTCATTAATTGAAGATCCTGAAGAGCAGAGTCAAGTGCCTTCTATTGACGATCTGTTGCCTGAATATCTTAATGAGTTGCAGGAAGATACAGTTCTGGATAGGAAGGTGAGGACCACACACAGAAGGAATGTTGAGTACCTCAGGGTTGGACTCAGCGATTCAAAACCAAGCAGTGCGAAATGGATAGAAATTGGACAAGCGAGGAATCTATACCCTCACTTGATTGATGCTTAAAACAAAACCAACTTTTGGTGGTCCAAAAGTTTTTTCAGTGGGAAGGTCGTGATCCGAATTGGATCCTAAAAACTCTTTAAGTTTTTCACGACTATTTTATAATTATGCCAAAAGATTCAAAGTCTTAGAAAAATCAAGCTATCAGAAGGAATCCTCATGATAGTTGCAGTTGTGATCAGCGCGGAGCAACGAAGTCCCTCGGTCGAGCGCGCAAACCGTTGGCCCATGGTAACGCGCGCTGGCGCAAAATTGGCAAAACCAGAGGCTAATTCGAGAAACGGGGGTAGTTTCTAATACGCGATTAGCGCTATCGCAGGGCGTCCCCCTCAGTGAAGGAAAGCCCTGAAGCGCTCGGACCCGAAATGACTATGAAATGCGGAAAAGTACTTGTTTCAGTTCCGTAGTGCGGAATTCCACAAGCCGGCAGGATATCGGAAGGCCTCGAGGCGGTAAGCAGCTTTGATTGAGTCTCGCCCGATGCCACACATGAGTGACACGCGTCCGACAGATGAGAGAGTAAACCGCCCGCATCGGACAGGTAAACGTCATGTAACTTGCCCACCCGATATGAACGACGACCGTAGGATCTGGGGGGCCCAAATCAACAGCGGAGGTGCATCCCGATAAATGACCGAATTTGACAAGTTATAAAGCAAGATTACATGGGATTTGAAGTTCGACGTGGACGATGAATTAGCAAAAGATTCGTGTTTTGCAGGAGATCTTGAAGCAAACGGAAATAACATCCATTCAAATACGATTCAAGGACTCTGACACACTCAATTCGTTAGGAAGCAGGTGGCCACCTCCCTGTGAGGCGTTACCCAGTGATCATGACGCGGAGCAGAGGAATTCAAACAGACAGAAGAAAGAAACCAGAAAGCCGAGAAACAGAAACGAACAGTCAAAGAATAGACTGGATTTAAAAGCCATGAACTGACAGAAGCAGAGGGGGGTAGTTAGACACAGAAAGCTAAGAGCAGAGAACAGAGAGTAGAAGCTGAGCTGACCTGAAGGCAACATCGAGCCAAACAGAGCCAAAGAGAGTCAGAGAGTCTGTGTACTCCAAAGAAGGCTTGAGAGGTTCAAGCAGAGTCCTCGACATAGGCCTGTCATGCTACTGTGACCCTTAGAGGTCGAGTTTCAGTAAGGAGAGTCTATGTGCTCCAGTCCTATTGACTTATATCTGTTAAGTGAGACTCAAATTGAGCTCACTGTTGTAAAACTTTGCCTAAAAACATAATAGAGAGGCCACCACTGAAGGTTGGACCAGGAGACGTAGCCCAGGAGCATTGGGTGAACTCCTTATCAAACTTGTTGTGTTTACATGTTTGACTGTTATGTTTTCTCTAACTGCCTCAGTGTTTATGTATTCTAGCAATCTTATCGATCTGTTGCATAAAATAACATAGGCACATACATGCACATGAGTCTGTAATACCTTTAATTCTTTGTCCTGGATCAATTCCAAATCAGCGTCTAATGCCTTTGATTGAACACTTCATGCAAATAGATTTCTGAATTTAAAGTGTTTCATTTCTAGCATTATACATTTTAGTCCTGTTGTAAATTTTAGTAATTACTTGTGCAGATTTTACATTTCACACTGTTGGTATAAGTATTTGTTTTCACATTGAGACCATTTTTCTGAGACTTAAGTTAAATAACATTCACATCATAACTCAAAATAATTCATATCTTAGGCCCTTCTTTCACAATTACATCGGTTCAGTTTGCATTTGCATACTAAGCTAACTCTTGCACATTAAAATTTTACTTCCAAGCATAAACTTAGTCAATAGAAACATTAAGGGATCAAACTTTAAACATACATTTAACTAAAATTAACCAAGTCCTTGCATTGCACATAGTTTTAACTTTTGCATTTGCATATAATATAATCGAGTCTTTTAGCAACAGTTTATCATCCATTACTTGGCTTTTATTTCCTTTGCAAAATCGCTGACTCCACAAGGGAAGGGACTGGTATCATTTTCCTCAAATCAAGTTGAACCCTTCAAAATCTTACACAATCTAAACAAGTATTGGTTATTTAGTTGTGCCTCCCAAACTAGTTGGTTCCCAACTAGTTTTCATTCATCCCCGATATGAGTCGTTGTCGCGGTGCCTAGACATTATGTGCGACAACACATACTTCTCTAACTGATGTGATTTTGTAGTCTCGTCAGACGCACTTGCAGTTATATTTGTAAGGTGCAGAAGCCCAATGCAGCACAAAAGTCATTCTTACTAGTGATACTTTCTAATAAAATTATATGTTGATCTTTTGTATTACAATAATTATATAATTATATGGAGTCAAATGGATCACTCTGAAATTGAGATGCTTCTTTAAACTAGTGATGCGTATTATATAAGTTAAGGATACTTCAACAAGCATTATTTTTCTCAAAATCAGTTTGAATATTTATGATTTTGGTTCATGTCTACCATCCAGCACATTTTTTCCCCAAAGAAAAAAAGTTGTTAGTTTATTTATTATATAAGAACAGATTGACAATGCATCAGATTCTTGAAGCATTCAAAAAGGTTCTTACAACCCGCTTTTTTCCATAATTCTAATATTCTTTTCCAACATGTTCAGCATATTCTAGCAAAATAATGAGTTTTCTCTTACCTGTTGAAATGGAACTTTTTCTTTCATCGGCACAGAAGAACCAGAGTATAAAGTACTATTCATCTCTTATTCTCTTTTACCGAATGTACCCAGATGAAACAAGAAGCTGTAAGAAAAACATAAAATATATTTAAGTCCAAGGATCATGTGCATATTCAAAAGTATTCCCTTTCTGATGTTCTGTCATCCACCATGTTCCTTCTTCCATCTTTGTTCCTGCTTTTGAATGACCATTTATTATCTTGTTCCTGCCCCCGCAGATGTGTGAAAATGATATGAGAAAACTGATATAACTTGACATAATTATACAAAGGATGTAATATAAAATTCCTCTGTACTATCTCCTTGTGCGTCCATTGAATTACTAGAAGGGAACTTCCATAGATTTTAATATATGAGATTTCAGCGTCAAAACTAGTTTTAGGGTCATCAACTTGCAATAATTATTTGTTTTCATACCATTCTAGATTTGAATGAAATGTTATGGGTTTAAGATATCAACAAAATCCCCCGCTCGACCCATGGGAGGGATTACTGTCCATTGCATTTTGTTCTATTTTTTTTTGAAGTTCTAATTATCTTAGTGTGCGTCCAAAAATTATAAAGAGTGCACTTTTGGGCTGTAATCTGGCATTGCTATATATAAAGTTATGCTAGGTTGTTGTTTCTCACAGACCAGGATCCCCTTTTAAAGGGATCTTACAAAGATCAGACAGTTTATATCTAATCTCCATTCTCGGGAATATATCTATGATGGAAGATAAATGAACTTTCAGTTG
This sequence comes from Pinus taeda, assembly GCA_000404065.3. NCBI lineage: Eukaryota > Viridiplantae > Streptophyta > Pinopsida > Pinales > Pinaceae > Pinus > Pinus taeda. The sequence continues at coordinate 13,069 of APFE030986788.1, forward strand.
AACATGATTACATTTGGTAATTTTTGTGAATGGTAGGTTTCTTTTTGCATTATGAGGCTGTTATTGTTTCTCCTTCCGGGTTTTGATAATAGTATATTATTATTAACTCCGTAAAAGCTTAAATTGCAAGTTTCTGATGCCATCTAAGCATGGTGCACCTACACTTCTGGACGGTTTTAATGTAACTTTGCTAAAAGCAACTACGACCTCCACTAATGTACTCGTGGATGTTATTGAAAGGAAGGCATAAATTGTCACTCCACAGACTTCTAGCCTCTGGTTTTCATGGTAATGACATTATCATACAATAATGGCTGGGTCACTATCCAGTGCAATTTGTTTTATTTTGTGGTCGAAATTCTCATTATCTTAGCGGGCCTCCAAAAATTTTAAAGAGCAGATTTTTGGGCCGTAATCTAGCATTTGCTATATATAGAGTTATGTCGGGTTGTTGTTGCTCAAAGCCCCGCTATCACCTTTTAATGGGAGCTTACAATCGAAAGATCACACAATTTATACAGAGCCCAATTATCTGGGATATACCTGTGATGAAAGATAAATCAACATTGAGGGGAACATGATTACTTTTGGTCATTTTTGTGAATAGTAGGTTATTTTCTGCATTATGAGGATGTTATTGTTTCTCCTTTCAGATTTTGATAATTCTGTTAAAACTTAAATTGCAAATTAGCCTAGTACATCCGCACTTTTGGGCAGTTTTAACCTTGCTAAAAGCAACTACCAATAATTCTATTAAAACTTAAATTGGAAGTTAGCCTTGTCATTTAAGCTTGGTACATCTGCACTTCTGGACAGTTTTAATGTAACCTTGTTAAAAGCAACAACCACCTCCACTAATGTAGTCGTGGATGTTATTGAAAGCGAGCCTTAAAATACCACCTCCACTAATGTAGTTGTGGATATTATTGAAAGCAAGCCATAAATTTGAAAACCAGAGGCTAAAATAAGTCGGAGTAACAATTACCTTCAAATTTAAAATACCACCTCCACTGTAGCTCCCTCTGTCGCTTCAATCGTATCCGTCTCTACTGACATCTGCCAATACTGCTACTCCTCTTTGGGGCTCCCGTAGCAAGGTCTAATCCAAGAGGTTTGGTACTTCGAGGATCCTGCCCCACATCACCTGTAGTTCGTCTGACTACAGCTCGATGTTTCCCCACTTCTACTCAAGTGGCGTGTGAGCACTCATGGCACAATCATCATCTGTCTCCACTTCTTCGCCCTTGCCAACGCAGCCTTGGACTCGGAGGCCTCTCCCTTACTCCACAGTGGAAGCATTTGACCTTGGAGAGGTCCTTCTTCCATTTCTCTAGCTTTCCCTCAGATGCTAGGGCAACGTCCACCTCATCCTCCTCCTTGATTCTGACCCCTTTGTCGCTGCTTCCCACCTTGGTCAGCCTTTTGAATTCTTCTTGGCAAAGAGCTGCCCGCAATTCTTCCTAATCTAAAAGGGTCACCCTGCCCAGTATGCTCTAGACAAACACCTCCCAGTGTTCTGAGACTGCATTTAGGGCTATTCTCACCATCAATTCTTGATCTGGCGTGGCCCCTATGGAAGTTAGATGATCCCGGATCTCCTTCAATCGACCGAGGAAGGTGTCGATCTGTTCTCTCTTCTACATCTGGTATGACCGCAGCTGATTTTCTAGTAGCATCTTCCTCTGCACGGAAGTATGCTGATACAACTTTGTTAAGGCCTCCCACGTCTCATTTGCCATATTCTTCTTGGTAATATGTGGTACTACATGGTCCTTGACCCTGTCAAGGATGATGCTTTTGGCCCTCGCCATTGCATCCTTGTACTTATCGTTATCAATCGAGTCAACTGAGACCGCTATTGCCCTCAAGGTGGATTGCTTGAGATAGTTCCTGTGTAGAACGGATAAGATTATGGCCTTCCAGACTACGAAGTTTGAGGCTCTGTCCAGTCTGTCCTGGTCTGTTACCCCGTTCACTGCCATCTTGTTGCTCCTCTACTTCCCTCCTAGAAGTTCTCGGTGTGACTCCCTCTAAGCCTCGATTTCCCTCCTAGAAACCCCTCTGCCAATGACGAGATGCCCCCACTTTGATCGTTAGTGCAACTGCACTACTAATTCGGATTTCTTGGCTAGAAATAATCGGCAGCAACTCCCTCTCCCTTGGTCTTGCCCTGTTAGGTATTGTTCTGACTACAGTACCCCACCAGCTTCACTCTGCAACTTACCCACAACCTCCTAAACCTCAACAAACTGAAGGTTAGAGCTTCGAGGCTATGCGCAATCCTGGCACCAGCAAAATCCGCTCCTCTTGGCCATGGGCGTCAATCATTCATGACTAAGAAAGATGACCAGGTGCCATGTAGGTCGAATCTACTCCTCTCTGCCACTGTATTGATCCTCTCCCTGGCTCAAACATGATGACGCAGGCACTGAGTCACCCCTTCCTTGCTGCTTCTCTGCTAGGAACAACTTTTATCACTCGGGACAGCTATTTTCTGTCATTGTTGTTCTGCTAGACTGATGTCCTCAGTTCTCCTGTGATCTGCAACCACACTCTGATACCATGTTGGAATTTCTAAGTCTAACTATTACAAACCCTTCATGTATTATACTGATTTATTCCTGCCTACTTGTTCTATTAATTAAAAAGTTATTTACCATATAAATACTGGAAATAAATACAAGTACATGCTCAACACATTACAAATCATCAACTGAAGAAAAACATGCACACAATTGACAGTTATTTTTGGACGAATGTCCCTAAAAAACCCAATGCGAGAAAACTGGTGCAGCTATCTTAGGGTTTTATTTTTATGCAGTGTCTGAATACAATCTGGGTGCCAAAACCGGCTCACTCAACAAAGAATAATCTTGATAGTAGTACCTCTCTATTTGAAAGCAGATATTCAGGCTAAACACCAGATGACCAATCCCAAAGCTCTCATCTCCAATCTACCCCACGAAAATCCCCAGTGTCTGCCTCTATGGACTGCCTCTGCCTCTCTGGCCCAGCGTCACCCCTCGCCATGCGTCAACCTCTGGAGGCACTGTGTCAGCCTCTAGAGCCTCTGCGTCAACTACGCAGGCTCTTTCTGGCACTGCGCAGCTCCTGAATACCTCTGCATGGGCCCTGGCTGGCTTTGCGTCCCTCTATCTCGACTTATGTGTTGCTGCTCTGGTACTCTCTCTACCTCTCTGCTTCTGTATTCATTGCACCTTAGCTACAACTCAGATCACTTCACTCAATTTTCTCAGCAAACCCTGCCCCAGAAAATCGAGTTCTTGATCTCTTTGTGTATGCTCTCCAAGTGACCCTCAAGCCTCCTCTTATATTTTTCTCGTTGACATATCAATGGCCGAGATTTAAGTCCCTAATCAATGGATAAGATTAACTCCAACTTGATCCATGACTTTTGAACCCTTCTACCACAATTTTATATTAATTCACATTAATATCTTATTTTCCCTAAGTTTAGACTTAGGGACTCCATTAAAAATATTAATTATTTTAATATCTCTCAAACTGTTTATAATCTGCCCAAACCATTTCTAGGTATTGGAGATCTCATATCCCTTAGCCTCTCCACCAATTTTCGTGGCTATAGCACATCCGATGCTACCCCAAATCAACAAGATGCATAAGTAAAACTAGATTAGTCTTACTTGCATGAGCATGTAAAAACAAATGTATTTCAGAAATTAAACTAAGTGTTTAAACTCAGATTGCATCAATGAAATATCAATGTAGTAATCTGCTCTTAAATCAAATGTTAATGCCATCAATATATTCTAAATCAACAATTCTATAACCATGCAAAATTCAGATTGTTTTTATGTATGACAGTAAAAAATTTGCCCACGATCGTCTCGAAATTTATCTTTAACCTGTAAAATAAATAGAAAAACCCTTCAGGTCCTGCAATCTTCAAGCCTTCTCATGCACAAACAAAAGATAACAAACCCCAAAACATGTATATACAAAAATATGAAATACCTAAAACCCCAATGAATTAGAAATTTGATATTTAGAAATCTACAATAATATTCTACAGATCTAGCAGATCTGCAAATCAAAACCCTATATTAGCCTGATTTAAACAATTTTGCACAAATTTAGAAACAAATTGGGAGCTTTAAAGAGGCACAAGCCCAAGAAAAACCCTGCAAGTAAAATGTTTTGTAAGATCACTTCAGAAATTAACAAACAATGGGCTCTATAGATTTTGTAGTTGGAGAGTCAGTTGATCCAGCTAAAGATTTCCCCAAACTCCCAAATCATGAATGATAACTTCAGCACACTTAGATCTTATTGTTATATTAATAGAGAAAAAATAATCATAAAATCATCAAGAAATAGAAATACCTGCTACTTCTATCAAATTAAAATGATATTTTAAAAACTCAGAAATCTATGCAAGATTCTTGTGCACAGATTAATCCTCAGAGGCTATTAATCAACAAATGCAAATAAAAACAACAATGCATTAAGAACAATATTACCACATAAATTTGAAACAGATACACCACAGTGTGAAACCTTGAAGTCTTTGTGTTTTATTAACCAAAAAAGGTTACAAGAGCTTTCTTAGAGCAAGCACATGATTGAAAAATCAAATCCAAATAATGGAGAGAAACGTCTAATTTATAGAAAAAATCTCGAACGGCTAGTTGGTTTGGATCCCCGTCAAAACAATCTCAACCATTGATGAAGATCAAATGATCTTTTAATCATCACTGTTGAAATAAAGTTATTTTTTGAAAAAAAAAAAAAAAATCACTTTTAATTTCCTTTTAATTAGCTAAAAAATGATTATTTTGAATTAATCACTGCAAATAGTTGACTTTGACTTAACTACTATGGCCCAAGGGTTCGACATATCTTGCAATTTTCAATATTCCCTCGGCCAGGGACCTTCAAAAATTAAAAACTTTAAAACCCATGAATTTTAAATGTTGAAGAAATTAATTTTTCCTAAAACCTAATTAATTAAATTTTTGGCTTTAGTGTTTTAATTATTTTAGCCAGAAAATTTAATTAATTGACTCATGAAGAAATTATTAATTTTTCCAACCCTTTAATATTTAGCCAGGGTGTCTAATTATGAAAGACCATGCACTAAATATTTTTTACATGAAATATTACATTTCTAACCCATGAGGGGGAGCACCCGTTCGTTATAGAGCTTCACCATTTAGCCATTTCTGCAAGACAAAATACGATCTAGTAGACTAAGTGACTTGTAATGAAATAATCTAACAAAATAGTTAAAATTATTCCCAAATCATTTTTACAAATACTCGATAAATAACACTAGGACTCATTTAAAATCTTGACGACAAAATCCACCCTAACTTTGGGAGGAGGTTGGAGGGAAAAACTATGTTGATCATCCGTGTTTAAAAACACACATGAATCAGTGAGACTAAAAACCTCCTAGAATAGAAATCATCATCAGAAAAAATAAATTTACCTAGGTTGTTATATACATTTGTGTTACTAGGATCATTTACATTACAAAATGCCTAATGGGTTTACAAAATTCCAGTGTACATATAGTTGATAATGATGAATCTATGGATTATTTGAGTGCTTGGACATGATGGAAATCCATGCACGAAAAAATGTGCAACTATGGGGTAGTTGACATTGAGTGGTCAACAGTGTGCAACACAGAATAACTAACACAAAATAGTAGTTAATGACATGAAAATTCAGCAACAAAGATTGGGAAAAGAGCATCAACGATGTAGAGGAGAAAAATATAAGTACCTATGGTAGACTATGTTGTATTTGTTTCTCAAAGACAATGTATTCCCTGGATACTATACCGAGAAACTAGTGCAACCAACTTTAGGTTCAAGCTAAGTCACAGGGTTCGGCGAACCTGAACCTTCTGGTTCGAGATTCGCCGAACCTGTAAAAAAAATTGAGGTTCGTTTAGGTTCGGCGAACCTGAAAGCCGAACCCCAAGCCGAACCTAAAGGCGAATTCGAACATAATCGAATCAGGCGAACCTAATCGAACCTAATCGAACCTGATCGAATTTGAACGAATTTGAACGAACCTGAACGAACTTTTCCTGGACGATTTTCTGTCGGCTTTCTGGACGGTTTTGGGCGAAAAACCGTGGGCCGCATACCGCTTCCAAGTTCCCGCCAAATATTTCTTTATAAAGCATGCCGCGCTATAGTTTTGGCACACACTGCCGGGTTGAATCGTTGGTTGCTGAAGCCTGAGCAGAGCATTGTTTGATTGCTGCGCGGAGCACTATTTGATTGCTGAGCGGACTACGCGTGACGGTGATGCTGAGGGCCGAGGCTGTGAGGGGAGCGTTTGTTCGATGAGTGCTCTTTGTGAGAACTGAGATCTGAGCGGAGGCTGGGAGCTGCGTAGCGTTTGTTTGAACTTTGGGCACGCGTGACGGTGAGTCGTGACGCTGCACGCAGTCACCAGCGGAGTGCTCTTTGTGAGATCCGAGCGACGCTGCACGCACGCAGCACAGGGCCCAGGCACCGCGGCACCTATCATCATCATGTATGTATCACTGTATCAGACTTCAGTATAACTATAACTTCGACTCACGAGTCACTGTTTTTCTTTTGTTTCACTGTAGTCTGTCACTGTTTATGTCTTTTATTTCACTGAATGTATCACTGTATCAGTATACCCTCGAGTCTCGACTCACGCGTCACTGTTTATGTCTTTTATTTCACTCAGTGCCACACTGCCATTTGGCTATATTCACCCTCGGGCCTCGGCTAGCCGCTATATAAACAGAGCGTGCAAGTGCCTTTCCGCTGTTTGACAGATAGTAATGACGTTTTCATTAAAAAGTGAACTGTCTACGTTTCAAAACCCATCACAAGAAACTGTTTTTTAAATGTTTTAAACGTAAAATAAGGTCAAAATGCCCCGTCAAATTCCAACCCTCTGCTAATCTCTACCTCCGTGTCTCTTTTTGTGGGTGAAACAGCGACTCTTTTAGGTTCCTTGTCATCTGTGTTGATGCTCCAGCTTGTGATTGCCACCGCTAATTTCTGTACCAGTGATACCAGGCTGTCGACTGGCACTTTTGATTCTCCTCTTTGACTTCTGATTCAAATATTTTGTCCTTATGTTATATGTTACAGCCAAATTTGTATTATGATTTTTTATTATGCCCAACGCATCAAATACAGTTAAAAGTTTCCAGATAAACATGTCGACGTGAAAGGCTATGACCTCTTAGAAAGCTATAATTTGGATATAAAATGTCATAAGTATTTTAATATATTTTTTTAATTTACCGTAATGCTATAAATGTATGTGTTACAGACTCTGCATATTTAGTCTCTAACAGACTGATAAGTTTTCACCCACTAGAGTATCTATAGACTATTACAAATCAGTACATTTTTTCAGCTAGAAGAAAAATACTGACTTTCAATTTTTGCCGTAATAATAATTAGCTCTGAATTTCTTGTTGTAGCCTGTAACCTGGATTATGAATCCTATCTAATCCCTGGCCAACACCAAGTCTGATTCTGACTTTAAACATTGGTTGCATAAGCCATATTTTATTAGTCAGCTATTATACCAAACCACGTTTGGGATTTTTGATGGTTGACCAAATCAGGCTTGATACCTTTTCCAACATGGACAACTTCATCAAATAATTCCTGGGCTGCGTTATAATATTTGGAATTGGAACCTGTTCAACTCTTTGGGATCTATGCTGCTCCAATTACATTGAAACCATAGTGCATCTGTTTGTTATACTCAGCAGTGAGCACCATTCACAGTACGTAGAAATTTAGTTCCTAGCATCCCATCTCTTGAGGAAGCCCAACGAGAATTGAGATTTCCTGAATCCTGACAGTTTACTAGTAATTTTGTCACCCCTATTCATGTTATTTTATGAAGTTGCATCAGAAACACTGGGGCAATTCACTCCTGAATCTGTAGGGTGATTTAAAAAAAAGTTAATTGCATACTAGAAAGCTGCTAATGGGTGAGACTAAGAAAAAGTCCTTGTCCATGTGCTGCAAAACCTTGTAATTACAAAACCATTCCATTTGGAAACATTCTCAATTGTTGCTCTAGGGGATGGAAGACATGGTAATATGCTTCATAGTTCATACCCATGGGCCATCTGGGAAATCTCAGAAACAGATTTGCTTTAGGGTTCTGTTTTTTTTCATTTTTTTTAAATTGACTTTTTCTAAGGCCATTGGCCAAAAATTGTGGGGGGATGTCCAAGAGTCACACATAGAAGGAAGAAGTCCTCTGTTGAATGATGAATCTCAGACAGACTTCATATGTATTGTTTACATTTCTTTTGAAAAATATGTCATATATATACACCAAAATATTTACAACAGCATGTCAAAATAGTGGAAACTGGAAAGGTATATACAATGAAAATTATATCCTCTTCCACAAAACTACCAAGGCAGAAATAAAATCAGATTATGGTCCCTTTCATGGATTATATACCTCAGTGTTTTTATTTAGTAGTACATAATTTTGCACAAAAGAATATCATAAAGAGGTTCGGTCCTTCAAAGTTTAAAGTTTAGAGAGATATGTCACTGATGAGACTTGCTTCATCATTCGTACAGTTATATGCCTCAGAAATTCCAGAATTTTGGTTCTTTTCATCGGCATGGTTCCTTTTGATTTCAGATCACAATGCATATGCTGAGCCTTAGAACTTCATGACATACTTTAGTCCTTTATATAAATTATGTCCTTCAGTTTTGGATGTTATTGCAATATGTAGAAAGGTTCAGATAGGTTCAGATAATTGTTTTTGTAAACACTTCCTTGTTCTTCATATATACTATAGAGTAAATCTTCTTTTGAAATTAGTGCCCCCAGACTTTGCCACATAGAGAATGAGATGAACTCCTTCAAAAATTCAGATGCCTTGGGTAGCTTGTGTCTTAGATGGATTCTTTTCCAGACCTTGCTCAATCCTTAAAGAGTTATTGTTCTTGCACGGTCACTTGAATCTTATAGAGATGAAGCTTAATATCAGCTTTTTGTATTTGAAAATTGAATTTCACTATTTTATCATTTATTTAAATTCGAATTTTAATATGCCATTGCCAACAAAAATGCAGACATATTTGTCATGGCACCTCCAAAGTCAACGGCAGAAGGATGGAAATATGTGGAGAAATTGGACGGGCCTCATGGGAGGCATTTGAAATGCAAGTTATGTAATGATGAATTTTTTGGATCTCTAACTAGAGTCATGGACCACTTACTTTCTGTCACTAATGGCAAAGGAGGTGGCGTTGAAGGTTGCAAGAATGTGTCTGCAGAGCTCAAGGAGGCACTTCAGAAAGATTATGACAATATACAGAAGACTAAGAAAGTGAATGAAAACAAAAGACAACGTGTTCAAACAGAAATTGCAATGAATTACAATTCATTATCTGCACTTTCTTCATGCACAGTGGGTGTTGGGAGTTCATCTCAGTCAAAGATCAGTAAATCAAGTGGGACAGCTACATTAAATACTCTTTGGAAGCCCATGCAAAAACAAAAAGTTGATGATGTTGTAGGTGATATATTTTTTGAATGTGCAATTCCATTTAATGTGGCAAGAAGTCCTTACTTCATCAACGCATGTAAGATGATGGCAGGTTTTGGTAAAGGATATCTCCCTCCTAGTTCTGAGACCTTAAGGACCACCATTTTGAAGAGGTCAAAAGAAAGAGTTACAAACAATTTGCAGAAGATCAAAGACTCTTGGAAGGAAACAGGGTGCACAATTTTATCAAATGGCTGGTCAGATATGAATCATAGACCTCTTATTAATGTGTTGGTTTCTTGCCCTAAAGGGGTACTTTTTTTTAAAGTAGTTGATGCATCAGGGAATAAGAAGACCTTTGAATATATTTTCAAGATTTTAGAGGAAGCTATTCTTGAGGTTGGAGAAGAAAATGTGGTCCAGGTTATAACTGATAGTGCTTCAAATTGTGTTGGAGCAGGAAAAATGGTCATGGATAAATACAGAAAAAAATATTGGACACCTTGTGCTGCCCATTGTCTTGACTTATTGTTACATGACTTGGCAAAGTTTCCATGGATTAATGAGACAGTTCGAAGGGGGAAACAAATATCTCACTTCATATTTAACCATCAACTCACATTGAGCTTGTACAGGAATAATGCATCTAGAGAGTTGCTCAGGCCTTGTGACACCAGGTTTGCCACATATTATATTACTATCAAAAGGCTAGTTGAAGAAAAAGGGAGTATAAGGGGTGTTTTTTGCAACAATGAGTGGGAAAAGTCTCATCTTTCAAAGGAAGCTAAAGGAAAGGAGTTGGAACAGGTGATTTTAGGGAATGTTTTTTGGGACAATGCTCAAAAGGTTTTAAAAGTATGTGAACCAATTGTTGATATGCTTCGCATGGTTGATAGTGATACCCCTTCCATGGGATTTGTTTATGAGGGCATGGATCGTGCTAAAGAAGCCATTGCAAAATCTTTTAATAATGAGGAAAATGAGTACATTGCAATATGGGAGATGATTGATGAAAGATGGAAGATGCTGCATAGTCCTTTACATGCAGCAGCTTGTTATTTGGATCCTAGACTCTTTGGGATAGAAAGAACAAATGATGCAGAAGTCATGAATGGCCTTTATGATGCAGTTGAACGGTTGGTCCCTAATCCAGAAGAATGCAGTAGAATTAGAGAGCAGCTCCGAGCATACAGGTTGGAAGAGGGAATATTTGCAAGGTCTAGTGCAGTACAAGATAGGCCCAATATTCCTCCAGGGAGATGGTGGCAGTTTTATGGATCAGAGACTCTTGAATTGCAACGTTTTGCAGTTCGTATTTTGAGTCAGGGATCAAGTGCCTCTGCTTGTGAAAGGAACTGGGGTAGCTTTAACCATATCCAGTCCAAGAAAAGAAACAAATTATTGTCTACAAGGTTGGAAGACCTTGTTTATGTTCGCAGTAATTTGAAGTTGGCCTTCAGTAGTGTGGCCAAAGATGCATCTAGTTCCTCCGACCCATGGTTTGACGCTGATTTAGAGCCAGAAGAAGATGATAATAGCACTGATGGTGACTCACTAGATGATCCAAATGTTGGAATTCCATCTATTGATGACTTTGATGATCAGCATTCTAGTGCCTTTACTATGCCATATGCACATGATGATTGAGAGCTTTTTGATCATACTAGAGTCTAGTAGGCCATAAGTATAGATTATCTATGTTTTTTGAATTTCCTAGAACAATTTTATGGATTATAACTATTTGGCAATGGTCTTTATGACTTCCTTATTATATTAGCATTGATGATGACTCACTAGATGAGCCAAATGATGGAATTTCATGTGTTGATGACTTCGATGATATTTAAAATTTTGAAATTTGAAGATGTCCTACAATAATGTGTGTTTAAATTTTGATCATGTTTTGATTATGTGATTTTTTAAAAGATTGCTAGTATTTGACATTCATTTAAATTTTGAAGACTGAAAATTATGTCATTTCTTTTTGCAAACTACTATTGTGTATGTTTAAATTTAACTAGATGTTAGAATGATTACATTGTTCATGTATGTTTACTAATAAGAATTTGTGTTCATGTGTTTATGGATCGGTTTTGAATTTTCTATTATTTTGTCTTATATAGATAATATATAATATATAATATCTAATATTATATATACATCGAAAAATATGTATAGTCGAACCTAATGTCGAACCTCATTCGAACCTGATCGGAAAATTCGAACCTGAATCGAACCTATACGTCGTCGAACTCGAATTCGAACTCGAACCGTGTGACATAGGGTTCAAGTCGGCCCCTAAGCCCAAACAGAGGGATCTTCCTCAAGTGTTAAAAGGTTTTAATGTTGTTCACTGTCACTGAACAACAGCCTATGAAGCACAATGGCCAGATCTAGGGGTTGTTGTATAGTTGGTTGTTGATGAGTCATAAATCCCTACTTAACAAATAAAGCCCTCTTTTGCAGAGATCAAATCAAAGGGCCAGCATCCAACCATGCCAGAGTAAAATAGCGTGAAAGAGGTGGATAAAAGATTAAAGAGCTATCAGCCAACAATCATACTCAGATTGAATACTTACGTGAACTGATAAGATTAGAAAGTGTAAAGAAATGCCTTCCTTAGCTTGACAAAATATAAATTGTTGTTATGCAGAGAGCAACAATCTAACCATGCATAGGGACCAAATTTGACAGACTGTCTATCTGATCTACTCGGTATTGAACATAACTTTGCAGGGGATGTCAAAGAGGTTGATACTCAACCCAACCTTTCCCAGATATCCACACAATATCAAAATATACGAGGGAAAAAAAAAATGTAACACCAGAAGCACATACATGAATGACAATTCTGCTATTTGCTGAAGCCAAAAGCCTTTAATTAAAATTCTGGGAGTATAGGCTATTCTGCTATTTGCTGAAGCCAAAAGCCTTTAATTAAAATTCTGGGATTATAGGCTATTACAAAAATATGAGGGTCTTTCTGGACTTAAAAGCCAACCCTTTCTCATTACAAATCAAAGAATATATAGAAAAATACATCTCTAACTGTTAAGTTGTTTGTGGGAAACAAAACTAATAAAAGTCATAAAAAATAGACTAAATCTGAATATGACTGCAATGTGTCTCGGATTGTTAGAGCTGTTGGATTTGTCCCTTGCCTAAAATGGTGAATGCAATCTCTTGCCAATCCCTTCAAAAGTGGAGCTGCTATCTTCATTTGCCACCTATCATATGACTAACAGTGCCTGGAAATCCTCAGGCCATGAAATCCCGAACTGCTGGAAATGATCTGCTGAAGATATTACATCAATCCCTTGAAATCTGGAAAGTAATTTTTTATCGTTGATTTTCCTCCTTGGAATCTGGAATGTGATTCTAGAAAATATCTTCAATGATGATCCTCTGCTGCAAATGTGGATCTGGTGACTGGGTGATTTGATACCCTGATCATGCTCAGCTGATTCCAGGTGTTGACCCTTCGACTGCCACATGCTTTTGACTGCTGAAAATCTTTTGGATTGCTGCCAAGTGTTCTTTCGTTGTTTATTTTCTTCCTTGAAAAATAAAACTCAACCACTATTGAGTTTTGATGCCTAAAGATCATGGAACTGATTTCTGCATTATTGTTGGAGAAAACAAAATTGACACCTATTAACTGACTACCTGGAGATGCTCATTTGCTGATTTTAATGTTTAAATGCGGCCTACAATCACTTATTGAATCCCTTGAAATTTGGATCTGGAGCTAACCTGCCACATGTCTAATTTGGATCCAAGGCTGCCAGATATTACTGAAATGCTAGAATTACTTCAAAGTATCTCGAATGTTGAAGGTTTCTCAAGTCAAATATTTTGGATTTGGAGTAATCTTCAATCTGCTGATGCTTTGCCATTTGATATCCTCAATAATGGCCTTCCTTTCATTCTTTGATATCATTGTTATTATGTTTACAGGTATCTGGAGACAGAGGTGTGATTGTTGGCTATATGATTACTCATGGTGATCAAGAATCCTCCTTTATCAGCTCGATTGCATTCTTTTCATCTGCGTAAAACTTTTTACTGCACCTTGTAGGACGTAAGGGTAATTCTTTGAGCTTATCACAGTTAAAATGCATAACTGGGTGTCAACTTTGGTATACAACCTAAGCATTGCAAACTCAGTGAAGGCACCTTTGCTGACTCAATATTTCTGACAACAAACAACAGCGAAGTAGTTGGATTTAAAAACCTCACAGATAGGCGTCAATGTAGCAGCAAACAAAATCCTAGCAGCAGCAGTCCTTCTTCCATTGGTCCGTTGATCAAAATATGATAAACTTTCTCAAGCTCTACTTGAAGCAACCGATTTAGAGATAAAAATGAGTGCACTGAAGGCTACCAGTACCAACATAATCTTTCTCACCGAGATAGTAAAACCTCACAGATAGGCATCAATGTAGCAGCAAACAAAATCCTAGCAGCAGCAGTCCTTTCTTCCATTGGTCCGTTGATCAAAATATGATAAACTTTCTCAAGCTCTACTTGAAGCAACCGATTTAGAGATAAAAATGAGTGCACTGAAGGCTACCAGTACCAACATAATCTTTTCACCGAGATAGTAACTTCTGCTTGATGGAGCACATGTCTCATGACAGAGCCATCACAAAAAGGTTGAATTTGACATATGTAATGTCATCCTCATTGCGACTCTCATAGAAATATCAACTATGATTCAATAAAATTAGAAGGAAATAGGGCACTCAAGATAGTAAGGGGTTTCAAGTTATGCACTAGTTAGGCAACTGGATTAACTTTTATCATTTGGGCAAAACTAAGTTGCAACTACTCTGTTTGGGTCGACCTGTCACATAAAAATGAAACCCCATTGCATGGAAACCACTCACTATTCTGAATCTATCAGCAGTAGGCATATCAAACTCAATGTACAATGGTTTCGTGAGTGTAAGAAGGTCAAACTGAGACACTCATATTTTATCCAGGTACGAAATTGCTTGATACATCCTTCTCTCCTTGCAAAAGGTATGGATGATTGGGTTGTAACTTAAGGCATCAGAAGTAAGCCCCTTGGCACCTCCTACAGGACATCAATTGCTTGAGCCAACTGCCCTTCTTGACAGAGATAATGGATGAGAATATTATACCTGACAACATCAGGAGCCAAACCTCTATCATTCATATCAGATAAAACCTTCTCTACCTCCCCCCATTTTCCCTCAGCACACAGGCCTTGCAACAGCGGATTATAACTAATCACATTGGGTTGACATCCTCTTGATTGCATATCCTGAAGAAACTTGGCTACCATGCCCAGTTTGCCTTCTTTGCAGATCCCATTGATCGGATCATTGTATGTAATCAAATTAGGAATGCAGCCCTCCAGTAGTTGGATCGATTTGTGCCTTTCCACTGGTTTGCCCAAAGAATCATCAAACTCGTGTACTGCAATCTTAAAGATTACGTTATCATATAAGGCTACAACTCGAGTACCTTCATCAAAGACAATAAATCGTAACCCCTCCTGAATCTTTGAATAGGATTTATGCCATCAAACCTTTAACCCATGCGAGGGTAGCTATAAACATACACGCATGGATCAACCAAATTCTGAATGAATGAATGCCAACAAGTGACAGGACTTGAGGACCACCAGTTGTAGTATTTGTTCTGTATCCTGCATTGATTATAATGTCTTGTGGATGGAAAGTATTCTCTGCAGGCAGAGACACAAAGATTTTGGATCCTTGTAGTCACTTAGTGGCAAATGCACGAAGTAGAACAGCAAGCCTAGCATGAAACTCATGTTTATCTCCATCAACTGAACTTCCAGGCTCTGCATCTGAGGTACAGGAGAATCATCCAGCAACCTTGGCCAAATCAACAAATCCCTAAATTCAATATTACTGAAACCATGAGCTGAATATGAACGGGGTCATAGCTGGTAAGTAGTTTTGCAGTGGGGGGTGCGCTATGAAACCTACTGCTGCCACGTAATCAGAAATGGTTTGGAGAAAACTGCTGATTGTGGAGCCCCCCCTTTCCATTAAACTTCAGATGGAAAAGGGGGTGCGCAATTAAACCTAAGCCGTCCATTTTGAAACACTGATGTCTACCCTTAAACTGCATGCATTTTATTCCAAAACGATGAACCTGTCTAACTTCCATTCTGCCAGCAATCACAGCTACTGCTTTCTCAATGAAATTGTGCCTCTCTTAACTGCATTTCGATGGCCATATTACTCATAAAAAAAAGACCTCTTGGTTTATCAATGCCCCAGAAATCATCCATTGCTTTTGTGTCTAGACTTGTTGCATCCTTTCTGTATGTATGCACAACATATAAACAGCCCACTCAAATAGTAGAAGGTCCATCATCAAACCTTGTGCACCAGTATGCTTGGTTATTAGCCTCGGAGTACCATCGTCCATCCCTGGCATATGATTTCGCAGACAACTGTGTGTTTGATGTTGACAGGTGGATGCTTTCTCATTGGAGACTGATGGTGTTTAGCAATCACCATGATACTTGGCTCGTTAAGGTTTTAACAAGTTTGTTTGGTTCTGCCCTTCAACACTTTTTAATCTCTACAACAAGCATTTATCCCACATCGATGAACTGAGACAAGTGTTTTTTGTTTATATACACCAAAGCTTGGGAACCTTGTTGACGCATTGTGCACATAATAGTCTCCTGTACGCTCTTCCCCTTGGCTTGGCACTTGATGCGTTGTCTTTATCTTGGCATGTGACTTGGCTGTCTTTATCTTAGCGTGTGACATGGTTGTCTATTGGTAGATTTCACCACTTGGTTGTCTATTGGTAGATTTCCGGTGATTGGTCGATGGAATGTGAGGCTTAACTTGGAAATTGGCTTTAGAGCCCAATATTTTTAAATAATATTGCAATATAAACCATTATGCCCGACATCATGCATAAAATCCTGGTTAAAAGAAATTATGTGCTCGAAGGGGTCAATTTGAGCTACAACAGAATATTTGGTGAAGGGATGTACGAGCATAAAGGCACTACTTTAGAAGATTATGAAATGTTTATGCTAACACACTTTCAAGTCTCTGGTGTGGAAGAACACATAGGTGCAGACAAAAACAGCCAACAATAAAAGTGAAAGGGAACCAATGATGACATCCACGGAGACAAGCATGGAAAGGACAATCTATGACGGCGCCCAGTAGAAATCATTCTGCAAAGATGAACATGATGGCATTCAAGCAAGCGGGAAGATATGATGAATGATGATGCCATGCAGTGGAAGGCCTGCCTGGTGATTGGGTCCTCACTTAATAAATATAGAAATAAAATAAAAGAAAAATGAATGGTGATGTTTTTTAAGTCCAGACAATTATATGATCATGTTATAAAAATAGAAAATCACTTAGAAAGCAAGAATAAACTCATTAATGAAGATCTCCTAGTAAGGAGAGCCTAATTAATGAAGACATCCTGGTAAACAAGGCCAAAATGTACAAGAAGGATGTCATGCACATGGAGAACCTCCTACTTGGCAAGTAAAATCCATTGGGATGAAAAAGGGCATCCTAAACAATAAGGATGGAATAGTTAATGGGGAGCAATTTCAACATTATGGCATGATGCGGATGGATGACAGCCTGCATAAGAAGGATAGCCTAATTAATTTCAAGTCTGTTTGCATCATTACGATATAAGATGCAATAAAGATAATATATATACTGCCTAATAAATAAACTATAAATAATTATGACATCACATATGAACAACAACCTAAACAAAGAAGACAACTTCAAGAGGGAAGAAAACATGCATTATAGTGTTAATTTTAGGTATGTTCTATGCTGATAGCAAAGTTAATTAAATTTTCCATATTAGCTCAATATCAATTTCAAATTAGCAATCACATTTAGCATGATAGTAAAATGCAGCTAGAACATAAACATAAATCGCAGAAGACAAGCCAAGACAAGAGGACACAAGATGTGGCGCCAGCCAGGGACAAACCCCAATGTGGGGAAACCCTTGATCAATTCTTCGTATGTTCTTCAATAGTTCAGCACAGAGAGAGATAGTACATATACATCAGAAGTCAGCATCTTGACTTATCAAAATAAGAGCAAAGATCTTCTCTAAGAAGATGTCACATGAGGTAGCTGATCTCGACACAGGTGATTCCATCACCTTGCTGTACCTATCACTGTGCTGCACCATGTTGCACCATCATACCATGTCCATCATCACTGTGCTGCACCATCACCATGTCCATCATCACTGTGCTGCACCGTCATACTGTTGTACCCATCATTGTGCACTATGTTGCACCATTCCATCACTGTGCACTACCGCACCATCATACTGTTGTACCCATCATTGTGCACTATGTTGCACCATTCCATCACTGTGTAGCATGCTGCACCTTATTGTGTCATGCTGCATCTTATTACATACAACTGCACCTTATTACATCATGCTGCAACTTATTACATACAGCTGCACCTTATTACATACTTTCATCCAACCATGAAAGAGTGCAGATATATATATCACTGATATACATGCAGATCCATATACTGTCCTTGTCTTAAGTCATTCCTCCGAGAGATTGTATATAGGATTGTTGTAGACTCACATAACAGGGTATTAGATTTAGGTTTCCATAACTTGATAGTGTATAGGAATCTCTATTAGGACAGCGTAGATGCTTCTCCATGATCTTCCATAGTTTCATGTTAGGGCAACGTAGATGCTTAGGGCACTCATTCTATGGCAGCATATAGGTTAGGCTTCCATAACAGCATATTAGGCTTCCATTTTTCCATAACATGACAACATATAAGACTCTCTTAGGGCACTCATTCTATGGCAGCATATAGGTTAGGCTTCCATAACAGCATATTAGGCTTCCATTTTTCCATAACATGACAACATATAAGACTCTCTATTAGGACAGCGTAGATGCTTCTCCAAGATCTTCCATAGTTTCATGTTAGGGCAGCATAGATGCTTACTCATTCTATGGCAGCATATAGGTTAGGCTTCCATAACAGCGTATTAGGCTTCCATTTTTCCATAACATGACAGCGTATAGGAATCTCTATTAGGACTGTGTAGATGCTTCTCCATGATCTTCCATAGTTTCATGTTAAGGCAGCATAGATGCTTAGGGCACTCATTCTATGGCATGTATATTCTTAGTGACTCTTCCTTCCACTAAGACCCAAATGAGTGGAGAGGAAGAGATCACAAGAGAAAATGTATGTTCCTCAAATGACTAACAAGTCACCTCCTTTTATTCTAAAACGTTGAGCACAACTGGGGGCAATTTGGTTGCTGGCCAACATTGGCGAATTGTCTCATAACACAAATAAATTCATATCTCCATGAATACTTATCGGAATAGGGAGATTTTTGAGAGGGATCCAAGAAAAATATCAGCTGCAATAAATAAGATGACCCACATGGAGTTTGGCCCTAGTTGCCAATTTTAACACTCCCTCTCAACTAGGGGGAACCCCATCCGCTGATCCATCTGCCAGAATGTACTATCTTTGCCATCAATGCCTTACACTGCTCTGCTATGCTCTATTGAACCATGAAGAAGAAGAATTGATCGAGAATGTCTCATACCATTCTCTACTGACCCAAAGCCAGTCCCATATGAAGAGAGTGTGTCATACCACTCTTACTGATCCCAAATCAATTCCAAAAGAGAGTGAGTTATATCACTCTTACTGACTTGAAGTCGGTTTCATTGATCCCAGATCAATATCACAAGAGAGTGTCTCAAACCACTCATACTGACCCGAAGTCAGTTTCATTGATCCCAGATCAATATCAAAAGAGAGTGTCTCAAACCACTCATATTGATCCCAGATCAATTCCAAGAGAGAGTGAGTTATATCACTCTTACTGACCCAAAGTCAGTTCCAATTGATCCCAGATCAATGTCAGTCATCCTAGCATAGGGAGTACGGTAGATACACGATGCGTCCATCGGTACCATTATGGTCTCTATTCTCATTTCCCCTCATTGGCCAAATGAGAGGTATTTCCGATGAGTCCCAGATTGCATGGGTAGGATGCCTCGGCAGGAGAACCACTCATCCTGCCCACAAATCGCCACGGGGTATCACAGGGGAAGGCTGACCCATTCACCCTATACACAACGCACCACTAGGGGAGGGTGAGTCGCCCTATGGTCGTTTGTTGCTCCAAGATGTACCCCAAGCCCCCCATAGCTTGCAGAGCTCAATGCATGCATCATGAGGGTCTCTCAACGACTCCAAGTCGTTTTGGAAAGTCACAAATTTGACCTTTCCCCGGGGCTTCAATAGAATGTCTGCGACCTACACATCAGTCCCAATGCGATGGAGCCTTCTTGCTTATCGATGTACCATATTCCCAATAAAGTGGTACCTGATGTCTATATGCTCGGAGCGATCATATAATACGATATTCCTCAACAATCAAATCCCCCTCCGGTTGTCACAGAAGATCACAGTGGTATCCAACACGTGTACAAACAGCTCACTGAAGAGCTTCCACAACTAGACAGCTTCAGATGAGGTCATACTCGTAGCTATGTATTCTGTTAGGCCCCTTTACTACTAGTGTAACCCCTTATTGTTATTAGTACAACCCCCTTATTATATTTATGTACCTATGTAGTGCCCATATTATTACTATTGTGCCCCATAAAAGCCCACTATTGTTATTATTGTGCCCTTATTATTGTTATGTCGGCTCTGATTATATTATGACCCCTTATACTCCTATATATAGAAAGGAGGTCTTTTCATTTGTATCATCCAAGAATTGTTCATTTATGTAATGTAAAAGAGGTTGCCCCCTCGAAGAGGCTCAATTCTAAGGCGTTGATCTATCTTTTCTATCTTTTTGTGCACTGGTTTCATAACATATTCGGTCTCAGTGGTGCTTAAAGCAACCGACTTCCGCTTCCTGCTCATCCAGGATATCGAAGCAGAACCCAAAGGGAACTAGCACTCAGAAGTGCTCCTGCAATCCTCCACACTACCTGCCCAGTCAGCATTTGAATAATCATGCAGCTTCACATTTCCAACAGTGTATCTCAATCCATGAGAGATTGTGCCCCAAAGATATCTCAGAAAATTCTTGCCACCAATCCAGTGAGGCTCAACCATATATGAGCTCCACATGCTAACTGCAAAACATATATCCGGACGGGAGTTCACTAAGAACATCAATGCTCGAATGAGTTTATGAAACTCAGAGGCATTTTCCCAAATCAGGTTCGGCATCCCTACCACAAAACCTCTGAAAGTTAAGCTCCATCGAGGTAGTCACAAGCTTGCAGTTCACCATTCCAAATCCAGAATCCAACTCCCTCTTACTTTTGCAAATGAGAGGGTCTGCACCTGTTAGAAAGAGGTCGTCCTCAAAAGGTGCCAATATGAGAGGTTTATCATCCACAACTTTCAAGCAATGGTTACTCCTAGTGAATCTCAGCTTCATCACACAGCTATCAATCCTCTCATATTAAGCCCGAGGTGTTTTGCTTCAAGCCATAGAGGGATTTCTTCCACCTACATACATGAGATTCTCGATCATGAATCTCAAACCCCTCAGGTTGTTCCAAACCTGTGGACCTGCTACATGAGGGGAATGGTCCCCTTGTAAGATTTTCCTTCGGTACATCTTAGACATGTACCTTCATGCTTTTCTTGAATTTAGGCATCCCTGTCATCATCTAACTCACATCGGGTAGGGCCCCATAATAAGCAGACCTCCAGTGCTATAGATGAGATGTGTCAACTAACATGGTCCCTAATGGACTTCCTGCAACTTGATACAAATTGCCAATCCTGAACCTATGAGTAAAAGCATCTTGGAAAATTTCATTTTCAAACACGTATCTTTCTATCGATGAATGCCACCTTGAAGCCTTTGGCTTCCATTGTCAAAATGGACATCAGGTTGTTCTTGCAATCAGATACATAAGGAGATTTCTTGTTTATGAATCGAGTTACCCTCACTCAATTGAGGGGTAACATTCCCTACACCCTTTCCAGGATAGGTGGCATTGACTCCAAGTATAATCCCATGGTTGTTTCCATCTCTTCCAAATTAGAGAGAGCACCCTTCTATCCAATGAAGTGCCTTGAAGCACTACAATCAATAAGCCAGATTCCCAAAGAGTCTGGAGGAGAGGGCCAATATAAGATAATGTTGCTTTATCTTGTCAGAAGTAACATTTGATTCTTCATACCTGGAGTTCCTTTCTTTCTTTGAAGAGTCGGTTGTTTCCTTGATGACCTGCATTAATTGTCATTCCTCCGATCATTGAAGATGTTCTTGGAATGATTGTTATCATCATCAAGTGATGTGTCCCTACCATTTGGACACTCCTTCGCATAATGGCCGAACTTATTGGAAGTAAGGCATCTGCCTTTCCTTCCATCTATGGTGAATTTGAAGAGGGATGAGGAATCTATTGAGCCTTTTATCCTTTCCCAACTGTCTTCGGTGATTGCTCTTTCACTCTTGCTTGGGCTTTGTCTTCGCCTCAGCGCTGATACCGTGTTAATTTTGGGTATGTTCTACGCTGATAGCAAATTTACTTAAATTTTCCATGTTAGCTCAATATCAATTCCAGATTAGCAATCACATTTAGCATGATAGTAAAATGCAAATAGAACATAAACATAAATCGCAGAAGACAAGCCAAGACAAGAGGATACAAGATGTGGTGCCAGCTAGGGACAAGCCCAAATGTGGGGAAACCCTTGATCAATTCTTCTTATGTTCTTCAATAGTTCAACAGAGAGAGAGGTAGTACATATACATCAGAAGTCAGCATCTTGACTTATCAAAATAGGAGCAGAGATCTTCTCTAAGAATATGTCACATGAGGTAGCTGATCTAAAAACAAGTGATTCCATCACCTTGTTGTACCTATCACTGTGTTGCACCATCACCATGTCCATCATCACTGTGTTGCACCATTGTTGTCCATCATCATTGTGATGCACCATCATACTGTTGTACCCATCATTGTGCACTATGTTGCACCATCATATTGTTGTACCCATCATTGTGCACTATGTTGCACCATTCCATCACTGTGCACTATGCTGCACCATCATACTGTCATGCTGCACCTTATTGTGTCATGTTGCACCTTATTACATACAGTTGCACCTTATTACATACTTTCATCCAACCATGAAAGAGTGCAGACATATATATCACTGATATACATGCAAATCCATATACTGTCCTTGTCTGAAGTCATTCCTCCAAGAGGTTGTATATAGGATTGTTGTAGACTCACATAACAGCATATTAGATTTAAGTTTCCATAACATGACAACGTATAGGAATCTCTATTAGGACAGCGTAGATGCTTCTACATGATCTTCCATAGTTTCATGTTAGGGCAGCGTAGATGCTTAGGGCACTCATTCTATGGCAGCGTATAGGTTAGGCTTCCATAACAGCGTATTAGGCTTCCATTTTGCCATAACATGACAGCGAATAGGATTCTCTATTAGGACAGCATAGATGCTTCTCCATGATCTTCCATAGTTTCATGTTAGGGGAGCGTAGATGCTTAGGGCACTCATTCTATGGCAGCGTATAGGTTAGGCTTCCATAACAGCATATTAGGCTTCCATTTTTACATAACATGACAGCATATAGGATTCTCTATTAGGACAGCGTAGATGCTTCTCCATGATCTTCCATAGTTTCATGTTAGGGCAGTGTAGATGCTTAGGGCACTCATTCTATGGCAGCGTATATTCTTAGTGACTCTTCCTTCCACTAAGACCCAAACGAGTGGAGAGGAAGAAATCACAAGAGAAAACGTATGTTCCTCAAATGACTAACAAGCCACCTCCTTTTATACTAAAACGTTGAGCACAGGTGGGGGCAATTTGGTTGTTGGTCGACCTTGACAAATTGTCCCATAACACAAATAAATTCATATCTCCATGAATACTTATCGGAATCGGGTGATCTTTAGATCAATCTTACACCTCTCAATGAGAGGGATCCAAGAAAAATAACAGTTGCCATAAATAAGATGACCCAAATGGAGTTTGGCCCAAGTTGCCAAATTTAACATATAGTGATATCACATGCATGGCAGATGACCTACAAAAGTTGTGTTAGAAATCTTGAGGCAGAGAATAATTAAACACACTAGAAAGTTTGTAAAATTGAGGAATTTGGTGTATTTATACCACTCCTAGGACTAGGGCGCTAGCCCTGAAGAGAAGACTAAGCCAACTTTTCCTTAAATTACAATAAAGTATATTAAATTGCAAAAATGGTGTAACTACTCACTAATACCTACAGATCAGCTAATTAAGTAATAAGAACCTCAACTACTCACAAAGTGGCTTGGCAGCTGGCCATAAGCAATGTTTTAAAACTCAAACTTAGAATCAAAATCAGCCAAGGATCGACTCAGACTCAATTCGGTTAAGCGTTCAAATGACTAATTTGACCTTTATGACTTGGTTAACTAGAAAACACAAAATATTAAAATTTTAATGAAAAATATATATTTTAAAGGTTCCACACCATTAGAGACAAAATATGAAAAGTCTGCTCATGTATATATAGTATATACCATGTAAGCATGAATATATCAAAATGGCACTAGGAGCAATACATATCTGAAACGAAATACAAAATCAATGATGCCCTAGCAGCACAACAATGAGATCAATGGACACAAGAATCCGGTCAATAACTCCTACATAAAAGATTGGTTGTAGCCTCGTTACTTACATGCCAGATCCATAGCAAACAGCCCATGATGATTTCCAAACAAGCTCCAAGCTCACTCTAAATCACAACTCTTCAATGTTGCTCCAAAAATTCCAAATGCTCACAAATCTTTAATGATAGGTGGGGGTGAGGGGGGTGTTGATTTTTCGTAGGTCTTCTATCTAATAATTACTTCTAATGATATTCATCTTGGATTCTTTCACATTCACATTAATCATTAAGTAATTACATAGAAGATCTTCAACAATAGACATTAGGATCATAAAGAGAGCCAAATCAAGAACACAAGCATTTACCCTGGGAAAACCCACATGGGGGAAAAGCCCGAAAAACTTTTCCTTGGAGGAATTCTTCAATTCAACAGAGATATATCTAAACATATACAATGTCAAATTGACCAACAATATAGCTAGGTCAAAACTGGTCATGCTTCCCTCTAGTCAAGTCAACAATTTGCTCCACAAGCTCATCCTTGATCTGCCCAAATCCGAATTTCAGCTTGCCTAGTAATTCGACCTTCTACCCAAAATACATCCACACATGTGAATTGTAGAGAGAGAGATTTCACACGAGCGAAGTCAAATCAACAGATAGAAAGATGTAGATGAATTCATCCTTCTTGTCATTCGCTTGGATACCCAGAGTATATCTTCTTGTGAGAGAACGAATGGTGTTGGAAGAGGTCAACAGCCTTATTTATAGTCTTCCTAGCTGGCCGAAGGGTTGTCTTCTTGACTAGGCTACTTGACTAGAGGGGAGATAACTTGACTTCTTTTGGAGCCAAAAATTCACATTCTCTTTTCAAAAGGACATGAAGAACATGCCTTAATATTTTATTTTTTACACTAACATGAAAACTACACTATACATTTAATATTACAAATGCATCAATAGTTAAAATATCAATTATGAAGACCGACCATTTCTACAAAAATTCAACGCTCCCTCTTACCTAGGGAGGTATTCATAATGACTATCTAGATGCTCTCATGTTGACAAATTTCTCTAAGAAAAAGTTATAGCAAAGATTATTATTCAATTACCATAATCAGGGCAACAATTGTGACACATGGTAAACCAGTAGCATCAATCAATTACCATGATCTCCTTAAACAATTTTGACACATGGTAAGTCAACAACATCAATAAGTTACCATAATTCGGGTCGATACCTCAAACTTGTGATATATCCTCTCCACAAGCTTGCTCAGTACTCCAAAGTCCAAACACATGGTACATCATTTATCATCAACTACTCGCCATAATTTGGGTCAATACCTAACACATGGTTTTGAGACTAGTCTTGGTTCACCATCATTTGGGCCAATATCTTTGACACATGGTGAATCTCGAAAGGCCACACTCTAACTGGATAATTCAGGGCTTGATGCTAAATGAACCTAAAGGCCACACAAGAAGAATGTCATTCCTTTGTTGGACCATTCTCCCTAATTCGGGTCAATATACTTGACACAAAGAGAATAATTGTCCTGTGTCAGACTATTCTCCCTAATTCAGGTCAACATACTTGACACAGGGAGAATGTTAGTCTGTGATGTTATCTCATCAACGCTCCCTCTCACTAAGAGAGGCATACTCAATTACTTCAAGCTTGTGTTCAAAGGATACAGGCTTCATCTTGGGACAGAGACTTTGCCAGCGATCTGCTTAACTGTAAAATAATGTTGGAGCCATACTGCTTTCTTTTGTATCATGTCTTGGTACTAAATCTCATAGTGCTTTGACTTGTCATCAGGGTCGTCATCTGAACTTGATCAAGGCAATCTTGCAAGTAGCCTCATAAGCCATATTGCTTCTCATCTTGCCAATCCAATTGCAATATTCTCAGCTTTTGCATTACTGAGTGCAACAGATGTTTGCTTCCTGCTCATCAAGGAAATTACAACATAGCCCAAACTGAAGCAATATCCTAATGAGCTCTTTTAGTCTTCAACACTCTTTGTCGAATCTGAATTTGCAGTTGTACTTCACTATTTGAGACATATCTCATACCATAAATGATTGTACCATGACCAATTGGACCGTGTTGGTACTACATGTTAAACAGCATGCCTTGGCTCAATCATAAATTCATCTTCTTCCTTTCACAGTGGTTTTCCTGTCACCCTTACCGGGTGCTCCCTATCACACTAAAACATATCCTGATATGGTAATTTTGGTTGCTCCCGTAGACCATCATCTCAAACTTAGAGGTCAACTTCCGCTGAAGCTATAACAAGGACTTTTTACTACACCCTCTATTATAGAGGCAATTCTTTCTGCCACAACTACTCCCTCTGACACATGAGCCCTTCTACTTTTGTCAAAGAAAAATCAACACTTCCTCCCACTAAGAGAGGCATACGCAATTACTTCAAGCTTGTCTTCGAAGTATACAGGCTTCATCTTGGGACAGAGACTTTGCCAACAATCTGCTTAACTGTAAAATATTACCAGAGCCATACTGCTTTCTTTTGTATCATGTCTTGGTACTAGATCTCATAGTGCTTTGACTTGTCATCAAGGTCATCACCTGCACTTGTTCAAGACAACCCTACAAGTAGCCTCTAAAGCCATACTGCTTCTCATCTTGCCAATCCAACTGCAATATTCTTGGCTTTTGCATTACTGAGTGCAACAGATGTTTGCTTCTTGCTCATCAAGGAAATTACAACGGAGCCCAAACTGAAGCAATATCCTAATGAACTCTTTTAGTCTTTCAGCACTCTTTGCCGAATCTGAATCTGCAGTTGTACTTCACTATTTGAGACATATCTCAAACCATAAATGATTGTACCCTGACCAACTGTACCATATTGGTGCTACAACAGATGCTAAGCAACATGCCTTGGCTCAATCATAAACTAATCTGCTTCCTTTCACAGTGGTTTTCCTGTCACCCTTACTGGGTGCCCCCTCTCACACTAAGACATAGCCTGATATGGTAATTTTGGTTGCTCCCTAAGACCATCATCTCGAACTTAGAGGTCAAATCCCTCTGAAGCTATAACAAGGATTTTTTACTACACCCTCTGTCATAGAGGAGGTGATATTGCTCTGAGATCTTTGACCTTAGGGTGTCATTGGAAGATCTAACGAAAGGCTTGGAGTTTGTGTTTCATGTCTTGGGTCATGATTTCTTTTGATAAGGGTCTCAATGGGTGTTCAGTTACAGGCCAATGAAGGATGTTTCTCTTTTGGTTTTGATTTAAAAAGGGTATTCAACGAACATCTTTAAGCTTCAAATTTTCGACCCTGTGGTGTAAGGTTATATCTGAAGAAGAGGCCTGGGTCTGTGGAACAGTGAGGTATCTTGATGGTTTGTTTTGTGGGTATAAGGGCATTGTTAGGTCAATTATTCACTTGCAGGTGAAGGATTGTAGGTTCAATGAATATCTATGGACTTTGATCCTCTTCACAGCATCAACCTTGAACAAGATCCTCTCTACGACCAATGATCTAAGTGCATATCATCTCAAACTGAAAGCAGGTTCTTATGCAGAGTTTTAGTGCAGTTGTAGTGGACTCACTAAAGCAGCATGGAGATATGATCAGAGGTCAGCTATTGGAGACTCTGTGTGAATGATAGGAAGAGTTGTAAAGACTCCTTCAAGAGAAGACTGGTTGTCATTGATGTTGTAGCTTGGAGACTACAGAGAAACTATAACCAGACAAAAGTCAGCAGAGAAGAGTTTTGAGAGTAAAACATTATCATCAAAAGTGCCTTGACAAGATAGGATAGGAGTCCTTGGGGCTGGTTCCTCAGAAGCAAGAAGGATAGGAGTCCTTGGGGCTGGTGCCTTAAAAGTAAGTAGGATTGGAGTCCCTGGGGTTGATGCCTCAGAAGTAGGAAGGATTGAAGTCCTTGGGAGTTTGTGCTCCTAAGTCCAAGATTGGTGTCTTGGCGAAATAGAGTTGGTGCTCTGGAGGTTGGAGCCTCACCAAAGTCCAAGTTGGAGCTTGGCAACTGATTGTAACCATCTATATACTGTATCTATTTTACTGCATAGTTTATATTAATAAAAGCATTTATTCTTGTTGTTCATCTTGTGTTCTGAATATATATGTTTTAACTGGTAGAACAATAGTGGGAAAAAGAAATACTGATTCACCCTCCCTCTTAGTATTTGGCAGAGGTCAAGGAACTCTAATGGAACAATTTGTTTAACATACTTAATTATAACAATTGTTTTGAGCATCTGAGCTCAAGAATGCTTTGGATATGTGACAAGTCAATTTTCCTAATATATATAACCTTAATAAGACAATAACCCTTGGTGTGGAAGTGACTCAACAATTGTGACCTTGTGACATCGTGTGGATATTGCAGTGACATAATGTCAGTGTATGGCTTGATGATGATGACAGGAATGATCTTGATAGTGACATTGATGTTATGACAATTGCAATAATAGAAGTTGTGGCAATAGAAGTGCAAAAGAGTAGAGGCGGTGAAGTTGGATAGTGGCAGCAGGAGGTGCAAAAGGAGAGGCAACAAAAGTGGGAGCAGTGATAGTAGCGGCAGAAGATGTGATAGCAGCAAAAAAGGCAGTAAGAGTGGTAGCAACAACAGTGGTAGAAGGTGTGGCAGCGAATAGAGGTAGTAGCAGTGACAACAGGTTCAATAGGAAATAAAAGTTAAGTGTGGGGGAGAGTTGATTTGTACTTACGGACTAAAGACCCCTTCAGATTATATCTGTAAACTCTTCAGAAATCATTGGGGAGTCTTGTACTTCCTTCCAGCTTGATTGGTAAAGTTGTATTGAAACCATACGTAATGCAAAGATTGTGTTGAGATGAATTTTTTGTGTACTATCATTGATGTGATGATGATGTTTTATGTTTGTTCAATGCTCTGAATGTTTAAAGTAATAAACTAACCAATTGTGTGCAATTTGATTCTAGCATTCCTCGCTCTTATACCAGAGAATCACTCACCAAGATAGAAGAAGTAGGAGATAAATTAGTTGATCATATTGATACAACTAAAACTCTTCTTACTGGTTTAGCAGCAAAAGTTGAAAAAGTACATTTGTCGAAGATTGAGAAGCCAGTCCCAAATTCTTTCCTGGTAAAGAGAAATATCAAAATTGAAAATCCTATCAGAAATATCCTTAAGTTCCCTTCATTATTTCCCAAAGAAATTGTCTCCTCATCGGTAGCTGAGAAATCAGAACATATTAGTATTGCTTCTTTATTTCAGGAAACAGATGCAGAAGCAGAAGCAAAAGAAACGGATCAGAAACCTCCAGAAACACAGATTCTTCCAATATATGAACCTCTGGAACATCGATTTTCTAGATATTCAGCTCCTGACATCGAGGGAAAATGGAAAATGCCTGAAGCTCATACTTTCTTCCCTGATTCTCACAGGGAATGGAATATTGACAACATGATTGGCCAGATACGCCAAATGATAGATTTAATGTATATTGAATATAAGCTCATGTGTCTCAGAGGCAAATCTGAAATAGGTGCTTGCAGAACCATCATCTAGTGTTTTACAGGTACTCTCCTCAGATGGTGGGAGACTGAATCGTCTCCTAAACTCATAGAGACCATGGAAGCAGAAGCCCTCAAAGATGAGAAAGGAGATGTTATTCACAATCCAGATGGCACTGTCATTAGTAACATGATTGGCACATTAACATCAATGATTTTGGAACATTGGTGTGGTAGTGAGACAGAGATTGCCAATAAACATGAGGTTATCCTTGTGAACCTCAAGTACCATAAGATGTCACTGTTTGATGATTTCCATAGAGACTGGATGCAACGGATCTATGAGGTAAAAGATTCCAAGAACTTGTTGTGGAAACAGGTATACCTTGCTGCTCTACCTTCAAGATTCATTGATTATATTAGAATGCAAGAAATTTTCCAGTTACCTTTTGAATTTCACACATGGGGTGAGATATATTCTCATATTACAAAGACATTGGTGAGTCTTTGCACTAGTTCAAAGGTAAACAAGTCTCTGGAAAAACTATCAAGACTGCCAGACAAAAAGTCCATTTGTAGCAAATATGGACTCACAACAGATGATCCCTTGGTTAAGAAAAGAAAGTCCAAAAAGAGAGCTAAAAGAGAGTTTAAAGAGACTTTCTACTGAAATAAGAGGAATTATCCAAAGGATAAAAGAAGATATCCCACACGGGATAAAAATCAGAGACATAAGAAGAAGGGATATTACAAGTATGTCCCAAGGACTCATTATTACAACCCATCTGATATCCATCTACACTCTGCCAAACAAGAAAGGTGGAATAAAATCACTTGTTGGCTGTGTGGCCAGAATGGGCATACAGCTTCCAGATGTCCCCAAGGAGAAGAATCAAAGCTCAATAAAGGGAAGAAAACAATTGTTTATGCTCAGAAGTCCAAGCAAGTCAAACAAGAACATGCAGGACCTATTTTTTGTCTTAGATGCAAGTCCAAAACACATGTCACAGAAAGATGTCCAAATCTCTCCATCAGAGATACAGCTCAACAGCATCAACTAGAAGAAACCTCTCCTGACTCCTTTAGTTACACATCAGAAGAAGAGTTACAGGCTAATATGGGCCAGAACACCGAGTCGGATTCATCAGAATGTTCATGCTCTGGTTCAGATGAGTGTGCCTGTCATGCTTTATATGAGTATGACTCTGAATATTACACCACCTCCAGTGAAGAATAAAGGCCTAAGCCTCCAAAAGAAAAAGTTCTCATGGCATCTACAGAAGAAGAAGCCGAATTGAAAATTCTGTCTCAGATCAGAGCAATGGAAGAAGGTGACATGAAGAATCGCCTGATTGAAGCGTTCACTGACCAGCTTAAAACCAAAGCTTTTAAAGAATCAGGTAAAAAACCTTTATTTATTGATGCATCGTATGAAAAAAAATATTAAATCATTCCAAATGCATCATCAGAAGCCAGGAAGGGTAAGATCACTCACTCTTGGAGAAGTAAGTGGTGAAATTCACCATCTCAAAGCAGAAATTTCTGCAATTAAATCTCAAATTGCATAAATACAAAAAGGGAAACAAATTGCAGTAAACCAAGTAGAAAAAGATGAAGAAGATGATCCCTGGAATCCTACTACATATAACCAAGAAATACAGGTTGCTGAAGGAATGCAAGATCCACATTTTGGATTCAAAGACATGAGGTTATTTACAATCACCTATCAGCAACACCATGTCAAGGTAAATGTTTGCATCCAAGGGCAACTTTTTCAGATGATTGCATTATTAGATTCTGGAGCAGACATTAACATTCTTAACATCAAAAATCTTCCAGCCAAATATTGGGTTTCAGCCGAAAGAAAGGTAGCAGGCCTCGGAAACAAGAAGCTCCAATATGAAGTTCCCAAAGCTTCATTATGTTTTGACACTCACTGTGTATATATGAAATTTTTTGTGGCTGACATACCTGTTGATTACATATTAGGAAATGTATTTCTAGCAGCGGTAGAACCTCATGGTTCAGCCAGACTTAAAGGAGGAAGAACCGGCTATTTTATTTCTGTTCCTACATCAAAAGGGAAAAAGAAGAAAATCGAACTTCCTTATGTTTCAAGCCCAAGGATTTCAACTATGGTCCAAGCCATGCAGAAATTAGGCAAAGCAAAATCCTTATTGACAAATCTCAAAGATCTGAAAAGCACACTCAGAATTGAAGAACAGTTGAAATTGCCTCAAGTTAAAAGGAAAATTCAAGATCTAAAGAAAAAGCTAGAAGAAACACGTTGTTCAAAAGAGCCAAATGCTTTTTGGCACAGAAAGCTGCATACTATCAAGTTGCCTTACAAAGAAGGATATGCTGGAAAACCCTGTAAAAGTAGAGCTATCCCAATGAGCAAAGAATATAGAGATCTTTGCCAAAAAGAAATCCAGCAATTGCTTGACAGGAGACTGATAAGAGAATCCAATAGCCCCTGGAATTGCTATAAAGAGCCGAACAAATCAGAGGAATTCCCAGACTTGTTATCAATTACAAACCTCTGAATTCAGTCTTGGCTGATGATACTTATCCGATTCCACATAAGGGAGATTTGATCAGACGGATTGCAGGTGCCAAGATATTTTCCAAATTCGATTTAAAAGCAGGGTTTTGGCAAGTTGCCATTGATGAAACAGATAAATTTAAGACTGCTTTCAGTATACCAGCAGGGAATTATGAATGGAACGTCATGCCATTTGGCCTCAAAAATGCTCCTTCCAAGTTTCAGAAAGTGATGGATGATATCTTCAAGCCCTATTTTGATTGGCTAGTTGTCTATATTGATGATGTTTTAATTTTTTCCAAGAATATTGACGACCATTTCAAGCATGTAAATATTTTTTTGAAATTAGTTCACAAAATGGACTGGTGCTAAGTAAGAAGAAGATAGAAGTATTCCAAACTTCTATAAAATTTCTGGGACACACAATTTGCAACGGACAAATCTCTCTCCAACAGCATGCTATTGAATTTGCAGATAAATTCCCAGATGTACTCAAAGACAAAACACAATTGCAAAGATTTCTGGGATGCCTAAACTATGTCAACAACTTTTACCAGGATTGCGCCAGTGACAGGAAGATGCTCAACAAAAGGCTAGGAAAAAATCCCCCTGAATGGTCAGATCTTCATACTAGAGCAATACAAGAAATTAAAGCTAAGGTAAAATTTCTACCCATATTATATGTTGCTGACGATCAGGCTTTTAAAATAGTTGAATCCGATGCAAGCAACATTGGATGGGGTGGAATTTTAAAAAAAAGAATTGGAGAAGAAAAACAAGTTGTTCAATTTGCTTCTGGAGTTTGGAATCCAGCAGAGCAAAACTATTCTGTCATTGAAAATGAAGTAAAAGCAGCTTGGAATTGCATTAGCAAATTTGAAGTTTATTTGATAAACAAATCTTTTCTTCTCAGAACAGATGCCTCAGCTATGCAGAAGGTTTTGACAAAAAAATATTAAGAAGGCTGGAGAAGCAGAGTTTGCCAGATGGCAAGCACTCTTTGTTAATTTTGACTTTTCATTGGAACATATCAAAGGAGAAGATAACAGTGTTCCTGACTTCCTTAGCAGAGAATATATTGAACAGAAGGAAGACCATGTTATGATTATTATTACTGAATGGGATAATAATTAGAAACGAGAAGTTTTGAAGACCGTGCCAGATGAATTAGAATGGGAGACCTACAAAAGAAACTGGAAACCTACATGGCAGCTCCGAAATACCAAAGTATTGGATGCCAATCTGCAGCCTCATACAGATCTCCAGTACTATGTGCCAGAAAGAAAAGTATACCCAAAAGGAAGAAAATGGATACACGACATGATCTATGATAAAGCAAAAAGAAATGCTGAAGTGGCAAGAAAAGCATTAGAGCAAAATTTTCATGACATTGCCACTATCTGGTTCCATGGAGGGAAAAGCACAGGAATATATGAAAGACATGTCTGTATCTATAGAACCCGAGATCTATGGAATGAGCCTGGTCATGGCAAAACTCAACCAACAGCCCAGTGGCCCAGAAATGATCCCCATATCATGTTTCCTGACACTGTTTATGATTTTGCAAATTATAAGAAACTCTGGTGGCAATTTTTAAATATTGATGATCAAACAGAGACTCATTACACCAGACTCAAGTTCAGCACAGTCGGCCATTACCAAGGTTATCAGCAATGCGAATGGTTCAGGGACTGGTGGAGAGACTACGGGGTGAACAGAACAGCTATGGATCCCGTAGAACATGAAAAATATTGTAAAAACATGGGTAAATCTTGTATTATGCAATGTAATATAGAATGTAATCACCCAGTCTACCATACTGTAAAACCGATGGCTAGTACTAAATGGACAACTTTTAAAACCTCTCCTTATAATAATTCTCTTGAAGAATACATGAGAGAGCACATGGAATGGCTCGTCCTCACTAAAGTACAACATCAAATTGTACTGGGAAAACCCATCATTGTTCGCCGAATTTACACCAAAGCATGGGATACTATGCAATACAAGCGAGATCGATTTTCAGATCTCACCATATTTTAATGTGAACCAGTCACAAGGGCTGAATTGTGACCAGTTTTCCCGTGGGCTTTACTGTTCAAAAGCTTCCACAGTGTAATATTCTCTATCAAATCTTTTCTCGTGGGTTTTTAGTACAAAAGCATCCACTGTGTATAGAATCATGATTTCTGTCAGAATTACTTTAGGTACAAGAATCTACTTTACAGACAATATCTTAGCGTTACCTGAAAGCAATTATTCGATCCATCCTGTGGACCCAAATCTTTGTGCGGACGTCGCTCTGGTAAAGGCTGAAAAGCAATGATTCCCTTAGCTTTAGGTCTTTTCTCTGATCCAACCAGGAATAATGTTTGTCCCCCCCTTCTCTTCCTATATAAGAGGGGTAAGGGGAGAAGGGGGGGGGACAAACATTATTCCTGGTCCTACGAGTGATGTAATTGCCCTATTCAAACCAATGTGATGCTTCGTTAATATGTTTAATCTAACGAATCTAAGGTTCATGTTATGTACATATGAAGCTTACCCAGTAGTAACCACCATATCACCGTATTCTCTGCAATCAATCACACAACTAAGCTCTTATAGCATATCACGATTATCGCCTAATATATACGATAGGTTCATATCAACTATAACACCCTAAGCTTATCTCTCTACTGAATAAGTAGAACAGTAAACAACACTTACAATGACGTGATTACCATAATTAACTCCATCATATTGGTATTGATATCACAACTAGTATGAATTCAAAGAAATAACTAAGCTTGTCATATGTAATGCTTATGCTTATGGTGTAATAGGTGTTGTATATTTGACATCAGTGGTTATAATGGTATTAGTACTAACCTGTATAAGTACAGTAAATTGTGTTATGTTCACTATATATGGAAGCTCCTTATTACCATTGTTTTAAAATTCGGTCGAGTTGATCCGTGTCACTAAAAAAAATTACAACCCGGCAGAAATACCAGTTCGGGAGGCCGAGTCATGATTGACTCGGCCAACCCGACCGATTCCGCAATAACTTGGCCGAGTCAATGAATGCACCCTGTAACCCCAAAAAAATGCGATTTTTCATATTTTTTTAAAAAAAATTGACTGTTAGCTGAGTGTTGGGGACTCCAAGGTGTTTTATAAATTAGTTAAATGCTATTTGGGGTCCATTCCCCTCTCCCAAACCCTAGTATTTCATCATATTGCCCTACTAAGGCTATGCTATTCATGGTAATGTCAAATTCTTAAAGTAAAAATGACATTCTCCTTAATCTTCATTTTCATCCTTTTACTTAAATTTTTAACATTACCATGAAATGACTCAAGATGTTTGAGAGTGGTTCCAGCCTCATTGGATTTCATATGGAGAAAGTAGAATTTTAGATTTCATTCAAAATCCAGCAGACTTATCGGTTTTTCAGAATTTCAGGATTGGGGGATTGCAATGTTTCCATTGAAGTTTGTCATGTATTAGGGTATGGAACTCGTATTTAATCAAGAGCACCAATCCCTCTATGTACCTTGACGTTGGGAGCTTCCGAAAATGTCGCTCCCACTCCCCGCTTTCACTCCCGCTCCCAAGTAACACTGAGCCGGATGATGTTGGCAACTCTAGCAGTAGCCAGTAGCACTGGTCACAAACTTTTCTTGTAGAGGCCATTTCTAGCCTCCTTGGTTGTGTTTTTGTTTTGATCCCTATATCATCATCTTGTATGTAGTGGACAGTGCATTGGATGCCATTTTAATATAATGGATATATTCATGAGCCTACTTTGATCATATGTTGTCTTCTATCTATATTCTAATGTTGTGTGTTTGGAAACATGAAATGAAAATCTTTAAAATTATGTGTTTTTATAAAAAATAAATATTTAATGTGTTTTTTACAACGACCGAGTCATTGAAACCAAGCCGGCCGAGTCGATACCGAGTCGGAGTCGACCCTTGGCCGAGTCAGAGTCCGAGTCGGAGTTTTTAAACATTGCTTATTACTACAGGTCAGTGATTATGGTCATTCTACTTACATACTCTATTGATTCATAGATTGGCTCGATTACCATTATTATACAACACGTATCAGGTAAGTACTATAAAGCTGAATTTCCATATAAATGACGTAGAGCTTACTCAGTATTCAAACTAGTTATAAGGATATATACCATTAAGCAAGAGGATACAATTACAACAAGTATAAGTTGTGGTTATAAATAGTGCTATCCTGTTGAGTATGGAACCAATGTAAGCTATTATGCCCATTACTCTTAGCTTATCCTGATTCTATGACCTTGCACATGTATAACAAAATCAGTACTAAACACATACTAGTAATCATAGATAAGTATGGAGGAAGAAGGTAAGCTGGACTTGGAGCGAATGATCTTCATGTGAGTTCCAAAGGGGAATAGGGAGGATGTAACAAATATGACAAGTGTTTATAAGAACACAATATCCAATAAGGATCCCTAAGAGGGAACCAAAAAGTGAATAATTGTAAAAAAGAGGTGATAGATGCCCTAGAAAATGACCAGATAATGGTAATGTTAAAGGTGAAAATTGCAAATGGAAGTAATCATAGGCAGGGGCATGAGTGGTAACCTCCTCGAGGTGGTTCAATGGGAGCATAAAAACAATGGATCGTCGTAGTATGGATGAGGTGGATAACTCATGGTACCATACAATCTATCAATGCCAATGATGTATAGGCCTAATGGAGGTTCTATATCCATGAATCAAAGTTTTGATCTAGAAAATGAAACATGCAAGTCAACAATGATCAAAGCAAAGAGGTGCTTAAGGTATGAACACAAACATGTTGAAACTCGATGCAACATTGGTACCCGCTTTCATGCTTCTTGGAAAAAAGGTTTCTTGGTGAAGTATCAAAGTAAGGAATACGAGGGGATTAACTACTAGGGAGGCCCAAAGTGACCCCTCCCATTAGGTCAAACATGGGGAACTGATGGTAGGAGTGGTGTCACCAATGTTTTGCATAGAGTGGGATATATCAATAGATGGTATTGGTCATCAACTAGATTCAAGTGGTAGAGATTTCATCGGTGAGGATGGTGGAACATACTACCTAGTGAATTTTTGGCTCCAAAAGAAATCAAGTTGGCCCAGTCAAGAAGAAATCCATTCAGCTAGCTAGGAAGACTATAAGTAAGGCACTCGACCTCCTTCTTCAACACCATTCAATTTCTCACAAGAAGATATATTATTTGCATCTAAGCGAAGAACGAAGAGGACAAGAAGGACAAATTCGTCTACCCCTTTCTTTCTCTTGATTTTACTTTGCACGTGTGAAATGTCTCTCTCTGCAATTCACATGTGTGGACATATTCTAAGCAGAAAGTCGTGTTGTCGCCTAAGATGTACACCTAAGTGCGCGAAAAGTTTCTACCCCGCAAGATATAATCTTTAAGGCACAACCCTCAGAGTAGGGGTTGTCACCTATTCCCTACTCACTCCGTTTAAGCTCTCTCCTAGATAAGTTAAGGGGGGTAGTCCCTGCTCTGAGGGTTGTGCCTTAAAGATTATATCTTGCGGGGTTAGAAACTTTTCCCGCACTTACGTGTACATCTTAGGCGACAACATTTTTGGCGTCATTGCCGAGGATAAGTTTAATCTGACTCAGTTTATTAACTAACTTTCGGTTCTTAGCATATTGGGTTTTTAGAGTTAGGTTCTTGTTCAAGTGGCGGCTCCACTTGTTACATTTTCTGCAAGGATCTCTACTAGAAGGAATCCAAGTCTTTTGTATAATCCTACTCCAAAACTTGAAAGGGCTCTTAGAATTCGATTACACAAGCTTCTTTCTCGTAGACTCCTTGATAATCTTGGACAAGAAGCTATCCCTGATATCCATTTGCTTTTTCTTGACCCGGTTGAACAAGACATCATGGACTTGTTTGCCCCTTGTAACTTTGCTAACGTTCAAGGTTATCCGCATGATCTTCCAGATAATGGTCTTGACAAATTGCCATCTTTTCACGGAAATAATGCGGTTAGTGTTAAAGCTCATCCCAAAGCTTTTAGCTCTTGGTTGGGAAAATATGCTAGAGGTCCCGACTATAATCATGAAGATGTGAAGATGAGCCTTTTTGTCCTTTCTTTGGAAGAAGATGCTTTGGATTGGTTTACAGAAAAGCCTGATAATTCGTTTGATTCATTGCAATCGATTATTACTGCCTTTAAGGATAAGTATGGAGATAAAAAAGAAGAAAGGCACTTACTTAGAGCTATCAGCACCATAAAGAAGAATGAAAATGAGATCGTGGAAGAATTTAATAAAAGGTTTAATGGAATTGTTAGAGATTTGCCTCAAGATTATAAACCTACTGATAAGTCTCTTTTAGAATATTATCTCGATGCATTTAGCAATGATGCATCTTATGAGCTGAGACGTGCTAAACCTAATGATTATAGGGCCGCACAGACTTTGGCTGAAGAAATGGAACAATGTAGGAAAGCATCTGGGAAATCTGAGATTCCAGGTTTTGATAAGGGTCCAAGTAAATCTCATGATTCTAAAGAAAAAGAAATTAAAGAGGTTGATCATGATCCTATTAAAGAATTGACGCAAATGATTAAGAACATGGAAATTAATCAAGCAAAAATGATGTCGAATCATGCTAAAGAAATCAGTGCCATGCAAGCCAGGTTGGTTCAAATGGAAAGATTGCAAGCACAAAATATCCAACCTAGGAATCATCGAAATAATAATGCTTGGCAAAAGAGGGGCCCATCAAATGAGCAGAGACCGCCAAATCCACTTGAGTCCACTCATCTTGTGGAAGAAGCTCGTCCTTGTTGGAGAGCTTGTGATGCCCTTCATGATGAGGCTACTTGTCCTACTGTAAGGAGAATTATGGATAGTGGAATGATTGGAACAAGTAATCAAATTAATATTGTTGATGATAAGCATCACTTATCCATGCAAGATTGGATGGAAGTTGTCGAAAACAGTCATGATGTGAAAAATCTTCAATCTCTTATAGTATTAATACCTTTGATGATAAGAAGGACATGATATCTAAGCTATTTGGTGAAAAGCCTTTTGCGGAACAAATCTTGGAGATCGCTCGAGATAAAGGATTAACTTATCAGTGGAGAAATAAGGCGCAATGTGAAAATCAGATTACTCCCAAAGTTCTTAACCCTGGTTTGAATTCTAACTCTGGATTGAATATTGATTTGGGAGGTTGGATCAATAATGCTAAGATCTTGGTTCCTATCACAGAGATAATAAAGATTCCCTCCCAAAAGGCTAAGTTATTGAAGGCTATTGATGCTCCTCGTGGTGATGTTTTTCATGAAAAGACTCCTGAAGTTGGTTATCAAGATGCTCCGGTGTATTTTCAAAGTATGGAACCAGATAATAAAGATCATCAACCATTCTATATTACTTTACTTATTAATGGTTTTCGATTGTATCACTGCATGTTGGATTCTGGTGCATCGGCGTGTGTCATGACCAAAAGGGTCATGGAACAACTCAACTTAAGGATTTCTAGACCTTATCAAAACAATTGCGCCATGGATTCTAAGAGAATTGAAGTGCATGGTTTAATTAAGGATTTACAAGTGCATTTGTTCGTTTATCCCAATATAATGATTTCCATGGACATCATTGTGATTGATGTGACTGACACTTGGGGTATGTTTGTATCGAGAAAGTGGCCTTCTGATCTAGGAGGGAGTTTTCAAATGAATTGGACTTATGCTACTATTCCTTCTCCTAAAGGCAATGGTTTTGTAAGGCTTGATAGGGAGCTTGAAAGAAGATTTCATGTGGAAGACCCCAAGAGGCCTCATAATGAGATTATAACAGAACAGCCTAGCCTTGGCAATTATGTTATTTTGTCTAACTCCATAGTTCCCTTGGATGAAAAGATTGTTGATTTAAAGAATCAAGTATGGTATATGTATTTTAATGGTGCAGCTTCTAGACATGGCAAAGGTGCTGGCATTGTGTTAAAATCTCTCCTTGGTCATATTTTCAAATTTACCTATAGATTGGAATTTGAAGCTACCAACAATGTCGCTGAGTATGAAGCTCTATTGTTGGGTCTCCAATTGGCAAAGGATTTAAAGATTAAATTGCTTAGTATCAAGGGAGATTCAGATTTGGTCATTATGCAAATCAAAAACAAATTTGCTTGTAAGAATAATAAACGCAATTTGGGACACTATGGAACTTTTTGATGCTCTTGATCTTCAAGCTGTCCCTAGAGAAAAGAACATCCATGCTGATCAACTTGCAGTGGCAGCATCTACTTTGAAATTATCTGATGAGTCAGTAAATGATCAAGTCAAGATGGAAGTTATTTTTAGGCCTTCAATTCTCGATAATGTTGAGCATTGGCAAGTGTTTAATGATGATAGTCGAGTAGTTTGCTTCTTGAATAACTTAGAAGAATTTGAAGATTTAAACATTGCTTATATAGAGGAAGGATGCGATTATGTTAATGATGATGTGATGAATCCTATCCCCAGGGGATGGCAAGCATTAGAGCGACTTTTTGATAGGCATGATGCTACAAAGAAAAGAGAAGAGAAGAAGATTGATCCAAGGGAATACATTGAAGTAAATATTGGTACCTCTAGGGATCCAAAAATTGTGAAATTGGTAAGGGTACCACAGAGGAAGAAAGAAGAAGTTAATTAATTTACTTCATGAATATAGAGATGTTCTAGCATTTTCTTATGATGAGCTAAAAGGTTATAGGGAAGATGTCATGGAACACACTAACCCTTTAAAAGATGAAAATACTAAACCCTTACGTCAAAAACTTAGACAAATTAATCCTAATTTAGCTCCCTTGGTTCAGAAAGAGTTTCAAAAAATGCTAGCACTGGAATTATTACGCATACTAGGCATTCATCATGGTGTTCTAATTTGGTGATTGTTAGGAAGAAAAATGGAACAATCAGACTTTGTGTAGATTTTAATTACCTTAATCTAGCATGTAAAACACATAATTACCCTTTGCCTAACATGGAAACCATGTTGCAAAGAGTAACAGGTTCAAGAATGATGTCATTGCTAGATGGTTTCTCAGGTTATAATCAAGTAGGGGTAAAGAAAGAGGATCATCATAAGACAACTTTCACCACACCATGGGGAACATTCGAATACATAAGAATGCCTTTTGGATTGACTAACGCTGGAGCAACTTTTCAGCGAGCTATGGACTATGCCTTCAAAGGACTAATTGGTAAAATCATTGAAATATATCAAGATGATCTTACGGTTTTTTCAAAGGATGGTATTAGTCATATTGATCATCTCAGGCAAGTTTTTAACAGGTGTAGAGAATTTGGAATTTCTTTGAATCCCTCTAAATCTATATTTGGAGTAACTTAAGGTAAATTACTTGGTCACATCATTTCTAAGGATGGGATCAAGATTGATCCTGAAAGAGTTGAGGCCATCCAGAACATTCCTTTGCCTCATAACCTTAGGTCTCTTTAGTCCTTCATTGGAAAGATCAATTTTCTCAGGAGGTACATTCCAAACTATGCAGAAATTGGTAAGCCTATTCAAAGTATTTTAAAGAAGGATGCAGAGTTTAAATAGAAAGATGATAGTAAGAAATCTTTTAAGGAAATCAAAGGTTCTATCGCTAAAGCTCATGTTTTAGCCAGCCCAAATTATTTAAACGAGTTCATGATTTTCTCTTTTGCCTCAGAGTATACTATAGCAATTGTTTTGCTTCAGAAAAATAAAAAAGGTCATGAGCAACTGATTTCTTTTATGAGTAGAGCGCTTCAGAATTCTGAATTAAATTATAGTACCATGGAAAAGCAAGCATATGCCTTGGTCAAGTCTCTTAAGTATTTTAGGACATATGTGGGATATTCTAAAGTTATTGCTTTTGTCCCGCATTGCTTAGGGACTAGAGCTAGGTGGATCACTAAGATTCAAGAGTATGATTTGGAAATTAGACCCACTAAGCTTGTTAAAAGTCAAGGATTGGCCCAAATGTTGGCTGAAGGTAATGAGAAGGCTTTAGGCTTGATTTGTCAAAATAATTCTTCAACTTCACTTGAGCTTCAAAGGTTAGGAGAAATTGAATGGTACAAGGACATTATTTATTATTTGCAAAATCTTACATGTCCTAACCATCTAGTTGCTCATAAAAGAAGAGCTCTAAGATTGAAAGCAACCAAGTATTGCATCGTGAAGGGTGGCCTTGGATGGAGGAATCCCGAAGGAATAATACTTAGGTGTGTTGATGAAGTTGAATCGAAAAAGTTTATTGCTGAATTTCATTCAGGATTTTGTGGTGGTCATTACGCTGCAAAGATTACTGCCCACAAAATCCTTAGAGCTAGTTACTATTGGCCTTCAATCTTTTCTGATGTGCACAAGTATGTTAGATGTTGCCAAGCTTGTCAACTATTCACTGGGAAGCAAAAGTTAGCAGCCTTGCCCTTACAGCCTGTTGTTGTTGAAGCTCCTTTTCAACATTGGGGTCTAGATTTCATTGGGAAATTCCATGAAAATTCTAGTAATGGTTATTCATGGATCTTAATTGCTACTGATTACTTTACTAAGTGGGTTGAAGCTATTCCTACTAAGAATGCCACTGAAAAGCTTGTTATGGACTTTATTGAAGATAAAATCATTACTCGATTTGGTGTCCCTGCTAAGATTACTACCGATAATGCCAAGGCTCTTAGTTCTTCAGAGTTTTCATCATTTTGTTTTAAGTATGGCATTGTCTTGTCTCATTCATCTAACTACTATCCTCAAGGAAATGGTCTTGTAGAGTCTAGTAATAAAAATCTTATAACCATTATCAAAAAGATAGTGGGAGACAATAAACGGGCTTGGGATAGCAAAATCAAGTATGCGCTGTGGGCAGATAGAATTACAAAGAAGAAAGCTACTTGTAAAAGTCCCTTTGAATTGGTCTATCGCTTGGATGTAACTCTTCCTATGCACCTTAAATTGCCAGCTTATCAACTCCTTCAACATTTCTCTGTTGACAAAGATGTTGTTCAACACAGAATTGATCAAATTGTGGAATTAGATGAAACTCGTAGAGAAGCTTTTGATAATATGTGTAAAAATCAATCTAATGTTAAGAAAAGTTTTGATAAATCATCTCGAGCTAGATCTTTGCAGGTTGGAGACAGGGTGCTACTCTGGAATCACAGGAATGAGAAACCAGGAAGTCATGGAAAGTTCGACAGCTTGTGGCTAGGACCTTATATCATCAGAGGACTTGCTGGACCAAATTCGTTTCATTTGAGCACATTGGATGGTGAACCACTAGACTTACCTGTGAATGGCTAGATGCTCAAGGTGTTCTACAAAGATGACATCTGATGCCATAAGGGCATTTTCTGCATTGTATTTCTAACCTTACGCCTTGTTATTTTAGATTTTGTTTCAGCATTTTTGTTTCTGTCCTTTAAAAAGATTTACTTTTCATGTTAGAAAAATATTTTTGAGCTTTTTTTTATGTGTTCAATGTTATATGATGATTTTTGGATTATATTTGGATGGACACTACTTATATGAACTTGTTGTTTGGGTGCAGATTCTGGATTCTCACATTCCTTCAGTGAAGCAACATGTCCCCAAGTAGAGCCAGATGTTGACCACTCTGTGTCAACTACCCTGTAGCAGTGCACCTTTTTGCAAAGGAATTCCTTCATGTTTGAACAGCCAAATATCCAGGATTCATCAGTCATCAGTGTATCAGAGTTATAAACCCATTCTGCAATGTTTATAATGTAAATGATTCTAGTAAGACCATATACGTATGTAACAACCTAGGTAAGCCTATTATTTTGGCAATAATTTTCATCCTAGGAGGCTTTTCATCTCACTGATTCGTCCGTATTTAAAAACAAAAACACGGATGATCGGAAGAGTTTTCCCCTCTAGCCTCACCCCAAAGCTAGGGTGGAATTTATCGTCAAGGTCTTAGGTGAGTCCTAGTGTTCTAGTAGAGTCTTTTGTAAAAGTGATTTGGGAATATTTAAGCTAATTGG
Source organism: Pinus taeda (assembly GCA_000404065.3). Classification (NCBI taxonomy): domain Eukaryota; kingdom Viridiplantae; phylum Streptophyta; class Pinopsida; order Pinales; family Pinaceae; genus Pinus; species Pinus taeda. The sequence continues at coordinate 57,378 of APFE030986788.1, forward strand.
CTAAATTATTCTGTTACAACTTACAAGTCACTTGGTCCACTAAATCATATTGGTCGCAGAATTAGTATTAAGGGTCTATGGCTAAAGGTGTTTCCCCCTTTCAAGGGTTGACTTAAATCTAATATCTTGATGTAAAAATATTTTGGTGCATGGTCCCTCATATTTAAACATCATGGCTTAAATATCTAAGGGTGGAATAAATTATTAATACCCTTTAGTATTAATCAATTAATTTTTCTAACCAAAATAAATTAAAATTCTAAGCCAGAAAATTAATTGATTTTTGTTTTGGTTTTCCGGCAAAAAAGTGGTTAAATAATTAGCCAGAATTTGGTCAGAAAATAAAAATAAGAGAAATAAATTATCTCCAATTGAAAAATATTAAAAAGTGGATGTGCACTTTTCAAGAAGGGAATCTCCACAAATATTCAAGAAAATATTTTGGCCTAGGAAAAAAGAATTAATTCCCAGGAAAATCGATTTCTTAGTGAAAATCGAATTCATGTTCCAAGTTGGTTAAGAGAATGGGGGTTTTTCAAGGAGAAAAGGTCAAAAAAAAAATATTTTTGGACCAAGAAAAGGGCAACATCAAGGAGTTCGAATTTTCTCTCAAGCAATCAACAGTGGAGATATTTTGACATGGATCAAGCATTTAATGGTGCACCTTCATGGAACTAGCCATTATTCACTTGGAAGCCTCTAGAGCTCTCGTTTTTTTCTATATAAGGAAGCATATGCTCCTCATTGTATCATCTCTCGATACTGTGCTCTAGCTTTTGGTCTTGAAGCTTTTTCTATTTTGCAATAATAATACACAAGTCTTTGGGGTGAAAATTTGTGGCTTTTCTCTTATGGATATGGTGATGAATTCTTCAGCTTAATTTCTTACTCGTAATTTTATTTGTTACTTCATTTGCTTACATAGAACTACTAGTGTATAGCTATCTTACACTGGTAATTAGCTCTGGAAAATATTTTAGGATTGGAAGTGGCTAGTGTGTTGTCATTTAAATTGCTAGAATTTTCTTCCATTATATTTTTCATGTCTCATTTGAAGCTAGCAAAATATTTATAAGGTATGTAGGAATATTAAGTTGAAACAAATCTCAAGCGTAAGGGGATGCTTTCGCTGAAGTTAACCAACTCTTGAGTGATTCAAGTAGGAGAGCCCATTTTATTTCACTTGAAAGATTTATCTGACGAATTTGTTGCACGGTTTGAAGACCTTAGCTAGAAGAAAAATTTATTTATTTCATTTATCTCTTTTAAAATTATTGTGCTCAATAGAATAAATCTGCTATTTAAAGAGCTAGTTACATTGTAAATGTTTGTAAATGATATTTGAATAGTTTTTTTTTTTTTTTTTTTTTTTTTTTTTTTTTTTTTTTTTTTTTTTTTTTTTTTTTTTTTTTTTTTTTGTGAATATAAATTTTGTAGATATTTCACTTTAATATTGTGAAATAATTTCAAACTTCAAAAACAAAAAAAGAAAAAATAAGTAAATAAATAAATAAAAGTAAATAAAGAAAATAAAAAATAATTTTATTTTTTTAACCTTTATGCTTATGACTTTCTTTTAAATATATTTGTGGTCTCCATAGGAACATTGTAGTTTTTTTATTTTCTCTTTCCAAGTGTATTCATGGGCCCATCCCTCACCTAGCCTAAATGGTTAGGGTTTGAGGCCTCTATTTGAAATCTTTTTTCTTATTTTTATACCAAGGTTAGGCAATAAAGGACTGAGAACCTCTTTTCACTTCAAAAAATTTGCATTGTTTCTTTAGTTTTTGTTTGGTTCTCCAATTCAGATTTCGATTTGGGTTTGATTTGCAGTCTCATAGATGCGTTTTGTGGCTAGGATTTAGGCTAGTCGCAAGGTTATAGAGACTTATAATTTTATTTCTAATCCTCATTTGATTTGGCAGCAGCAAATCAAATTTATTTTTGCAGGGTTTCTCAATAATTTGAAGGCCTCATTTGAAAATCCTCAAGCAGAATTTTATCAGAGTGTTGGTGTTATTTCTCCATTCAAACAAAATCCATTGGAATGCTTATAAGATATGTCTCATAGGCTCAATGAATTTATTTTGAAATAATTTAAGATCTGATATATTAAGTTTTGCTAGCTAACATTAGTTGTGCAGGCCCATACTTCTAAATTGCAGGTGGGCATGCATCAAGATTAAGGGTTCTGAAGGATTTAACCAGTGCAAACCCTGGACGGCTATGGTTTTTGACCAAAAAATTACCATTTAACAGGGGTTTTTTTTTAGGGGTTTGTTATTGAAATTTATTTGCAAATATTTTGTGACTGCAAAATACTTTTTTTGGCAGCAATTTAATCATAAATCTTCTGAAGGCCAAAGGTTCTAGGACAGTCGTAGAGATTGAAGGTTCCTTTCATCATCACAGGAGTTCAGTGTTCTGTTTTGGATCAAGTCATTTGAGAGGTGCATTTGGGCCTAGCTACAAGCCTTAGCAACCTCTTATAGATTAGCCACAGTTTTTATTTTTTATTTTTATTGTCTGCACTTAACTTCAATAATTTCAGGGCTGAAGCTTAATTAAGTTTTGAGCATTTTTCTTGACAGACTATGAGGATTTGAGCCTTGTTATTCTTTGTTTGGGCTGAAAGCATTTTTCAGCACAGGTGAAAGGAGACTTCGTATAAGCTTCAAACTTTGGGATCAAGTCATTTCTTATTATAATCTATCACCTATTAACTTGAAATTTTCTTTTGGGTATACTGAAGGTTTGAGGAGTGATTGGTCATAACATTTCACACCTTGAAACTTAATATATTTTCTCTTAAATATCTTAATATAACTCAGACTTCACATATTGGTGTAAAGGAGGACCTTGGCATACATCTAACAGTGAAGTATCAGTGGTGCAAGAAACCCTATTTGTCATAGGGAGTGAAAGCCTATCTGTTTTAGGGAAGCTGAACTCTTTGAAGTATTCTGAAACTTGAAATATTGATCACCACTCGAAATGGGAATAATAAATCTGAAACTTGCCGCTTGTTCATTGTTTCTTCAAAGGCTAACATTTGTTTGGCAAGGCATATACATTACTATTGGCAAGTGTCTTTGTAGCAGAGAAAGTATTTGATTTGGGACTACTTCATTGAAAAGATCACGTCCTTTTATCTAAGTCTAGAACCTTTCCTTTGCAATCACCTTGAATCCAAATGCTTAAGGACTGATCATTCAAGTAATTACAGCTATTATATGTGGATCTGCCTCTCTTTTGAGGAGGTTGTTGGTTTTGTAAAGATATTATCTCTATTCTAAGCTTCTTGATGTGAAGATCCATCTTCCTTTGTAATTCCCATTAATAAAAAGTTATCTTTCTCTTGGGGAGCTTGGGATCTTCATCCCTTGGCATCCCGTTTCTCCTTGTTTAGGAAGATTTTTTTTTGTTTTTGTAACTCACTAAGCTACTCTTACATCTCATCTCTTTAGCATGTTAGATCTAACTCCAATATTTGCATCTAAGTGTTTGTTATATTTCTTGTCTCTATTTCAAATGCAATTGTAGATATAAGTGGTAATTTCTTTAATTCCCTGTTAGCAACCTCATCTGCCATAATTTGCTTTTGTTTACATCATATAAGCTAAATGAAGAACATCTTTAACTAACGCTTCTTAAAAGCATTATGAGTTATGCTCTAAGTTAGCATCGTCTTTGTTATTTCATTGATTATTGTCATTAAAAAGTAACCTTGTGTTTTGAAGCATTTAGCTACTTTGTGATTACAAGTTTGTTGGCATTTTACTTTCCTTGAAGCAACAATGTTATCATTGTAGTCCATTGAAAATCTTGCATTAATATTTGCATTCTAAAGTTAGATTTTGCATTCCACTTAACTTAGTTTGCATCCACCTATCTGGCTTTGTCTAAATTGGCATATTATTATTTTGTGAGCACTCTATATTTACTTTAATTTGCATGATCATTGTCCATTGGTATTGTTACATTTATTTGAGCATCTCTTTGAAAGCGAAAACAGGTTTCTTTTATTCTTGCAAGGTAGATTTTTTGCTCATCTTTTAATATTGTTTCATTTCCAATACTAATACTTGTCTTGCAGCATTATTTATCGTGTTACTTGAAATATTTTGCAAGTGTTGAATCTCTTCTAAGCATTGTTATAAGGCACTGGTTTATCATTGTATTTAGTCATTGTCTTATTTATCTTATTGGGATTGTCCTATTAAATATTTACTTTGCTCTTTTTATAATCAAACTTGCTAAATCATTTTAATCAAGTTGTTTAGATAAAGAATTGTCTTGCCCTTAATCTCCTAGACTTGTTGTTGCAACAAGTTTTCCCTTTCTAACTATCCTCAGGGACTACCCCCCTTAACTTATCTAGGAGAGAGCTTAAACGAAGTGAGTACGGAATAGGTGACACCCCTACTCTGAGGGTTGTGCCTTAAAGATTATATGTTGCGGGGTTAGAAACTTTTCCTGCACTTAGGTGTACATCTTAGGCGACAACATGCCGAATTTCTAGGCAGTTTGAAATTTTGAATTAGACAAATCAAGGGTGAGCTTGTGGAGCAGATTGTTGACTTGACTAGAGGGAAGCATGACCGGGTTTGGCCTAGGTATATTGTTGTTTTATTTTACCTTCTATATGTTTAGATCGTTGTTCCACGGGGATGTGTCCCCCAGGGTCGGGTGTGTTGTCATCTAAGATGTACACCTAAGTGCCGGAAAAGTTTCTAACCCCGCAAGGTATAATCTTTAAGGCACAACCCTCAGAGTAGGGGCTGTCACTTATTCTCTACTCACTTCCTTTAAGCTCTCTCCTAGATAAGCTAGGGGGGAGTCCCTAAGGATGGTTAGAAAGGAAAAACTTGTTGCAACAACAAGTCTATGAGACTAAAGGCAAGACAATTCTTTATCTAAGCAACTTAATTAAAATTATTTAGCAAGCTTGATTACTAAAAGAGCAAAGTAAATTTTTAACCGGGGAATCCCAATAAGATAAATAAGACAATCACTAGATATAATGATAAACCAATACCAGTGCCTTATAACAATGCTTAGAAGAGATTCAACACTTGCAAGATATTTCAAGTCACAAGATAAATAATGTTGCAAGACAAGCATTAGTATTGGAAATGACACAGTATTAAAAGATGAGCAGAAAATCTACCTTACAAGAATAAAAGAAACATGTATTTCGCTTTTAAAGAGATACTCAAATAAATGTAACAATATCAATGGACAATGAGCAAGCAAATTAAAATAAAGAAAAGAGTGCTCACAAAATATAAATATGTCAAATTAGACAAAGCCAGATAAGTGGATGCAAACTAAGTTAAGTGGAATGCAAAATTTAACTTTAGAATGCAAATATTAATGCAAGATTTTCAATGGACTACAATAATAACAATGTTGCTTCAAAGAAAGTAAAATGCCAATAAACTTGTAATCACAAAGTAGCTAAATGCTTCAAAGCACAAGGTTAATAACAATGATCAATGAAACAACAAAGCCAATGCTGACTTAGGGCAAAACTCAAAATGCTTTTAAGAAGCCTAGTTAAAAATGTTCTTCACTTAGCTTATATGATGTAAACAAAAGCAAATTATGACAAATGAGATTGCTAACAGGGAATTAAAGAAATTACCACTTAGATCTACAATTGCATCTCAGATAGAGACAAGAAATATACCAAACACTTAGATACAAATATTGAAGTTAGATCTAGCATGCTAAAGAGATGAGATGCAAGAGCAGCTTAGTGAGTTACAAAACCAAACACAAACTCTCATTTTAAACAAGGAGAAACAGGATGCCAAGGAATGAAGATCCCAAGCTCCCCCAAAGAAAAATAAGCTTTTATTAATGAGAGTTACAAAGATGCAGAAGTCGTTTGACAGAGGCAAAGGCATTTTGATATCTTGAGGAGAATTACGAATGACAGTTCTTTTACAATGACCAATCACTCCTAAAACCTCAGTATACCCAAAAAAGAAGATTACAAGTCAATAGGTGATAGATTCTAACAACAAATGACTTGCTCCCAAACTTTTGAAACCCATGGCCTTAATAAACACAATCCTCATAAACCTACAACCTGTAAAATAAAATAAAAATTATGATGAATTTCTCAAGTCATTCAAGCCTTTAGCCTCTTCAAAAGAAAATTTCAATGCCCCCAAAGCTTGAGACTTGTATGTAGTCTCCTTGCACAAGTGTTGAAAATGCTTTCAGCCCAAAACAGAGAACAAAAAGGCTCAAATGCTCCCAGCCTGTCAAGAAAATTGCTTAGAAATTAATTAAGCTTTAGTCTTGAAATTATTGAAGTTTGAAGGTGAATTTATTAAGATTTGGTCTGAGAACTCCTTCAAAACAATCACTGTAAATCTTCTTTTTGTTAGACTTTTGCACAGTTGGGAGACCTTTTCTAGATAGGAGGACTAAAATACCAGCTCCCTTGAAATGAAATAGGTGACAAGTATACCAGGTCTTTGCTATAACAGAAGATTAAAAAAAACTAGTGATAGAAGGTCCTACACACAAGTATTAGTAGTTATCCCTGCAAGACAATGAGATTATGGCACTAGAAACCAATTAAGGACAGAGAGAAAACAACCCTAAACCCTCACGGTTATATCTGAAAATTCCAAAAAAAAATAATTAAATTTCAAAGGGATTTCGATAAGGCTTTCAAGGATTTTGGCCTTAAAGAAGAGACACCCCCGGACTAGGTAGCAAAAACACAATTTCAAACAGGAAATAACGTGAGGAAAATTTACAGAGGTAAGCTTGAAATTTTTATGGAAAAGCCCTCAAAAGTTAACAAATTTTTTCAGAAGTCAAAGAGGAAGCTATCTCTTAGGGCTCTTGGCCTCTGCAAAGAAAACTCATTCAGATCAATGAAACTTATGCCAAACAAACTGAAGAAAAACCCATAAAATCAATGAATTCAGGCATGCAGTAAGAATATTAGTTTTCAAAAAATTAATTGTAGTAAATGTATGATGCCTCTAATGCCTAAACAAGTGATAAACCTTTGAGAAATTTCGATTTTAAAATTTCGAAAGACACTCTCTGATGCCTACGATCAGCACAGATTTAAACTCAGAAATTGATTTTCAGAAATTTTGACGGTGAATCCCTTAACGCTTAAAAAAAAGAATCAAGGGTTAGCATATAAAATCACAATTTTGTTTTGTTTTGTTTTGTTAGTTTGAAATATTTATAAATACTACAGTAAAATACCTACAAATAATATATTTACAAAAAAATTAAAACAAAAATAATTCGAATATCATTTACAAACATTTGCAATGTAACTAACTCTTTAAATAGCAGATTTATTCTATTGAGCACAATAATTTTAAAAGAGATAAAGAAATTTTTCCTCTAGCTAAGGTCTAGAAACCTTGCAACAAATTCGTTAGATAAATCTTTCAAGTGAAATAAAACGGGCTCTCCTACTGAATCACTCAAGAGTTGGTTAACTTAAGCCAAAGCACACCCTTACGCTTAAGATCTGTTTCAACTGAATATTCTCTACACACCTCAACAATATTTTGTTAGCTTCAGATGAGACATGAAAAATATAATGGAAGAAAATTCTAGCAACTTAAACAAAAGCACACTAGCCACTTCCAATCCTAAAATATTTTCCAGATCTAATTACCAGTGTAAGATAGCTATACACTAGTAGTTCTATGTAAGCAAATGAAGTAACAAATAAAATTACGAGTAGGAAATTAAGCTCAAGACTTCATTACCATATCCATAAGAGAAAAGCCACAAATTTTCACCCCAAAGACTTGTGTATTATTATTGCAAAATAAAAAATGCTTCAAGACCAAAAGCCAAAGCACAGCATCGAAAGATAATACAATGATGAGCATATGCTTCCTTATATAGGAAAAATGAGAGCTCTAAAGGCTTCCCAGTGAATAACGGCTAGTTCCATGAAGGTGCACCATTAAATGCTTGATCCATGTCAAAATGATCTCCACCGTTGATTGAAAAAATTCAAATTCTTTGACGCTGCCATTTTTTTGGTCTCTAAGATATTTTTTTCTGACATTTTCTCATCGAAAAACTCCCATTCTCTTAACCAACTTGGACCATAAAAATCGATTTTTTCTTGGAATTAATTCATTTTTTCTAGGCCAAAAATATTTTCTTGAATATCTTCTTGCTTGATTTGTGGAGATTCCCTTCTTGAAAAGTGCACATTCACTTTTTTAATATTTTTCACTTGGAAAGAATTTATTTTTCTCTCATTTTTATTTTCTGACCAAATTCCGGCCAATTGTTTAACCACTTTTTTACTGGAAAACCTAAAATAAAAATCAACTAATTTTCTGGCTTAGAATTTTAATTTATTTTGGCCAAAAAAATTAATTGATTGATACTAAAGGATACTAATAATTTATTCCACCCTTGAATATTTAGGCCATGGTGTCTAAATATGAGGGACCATGCACCAAAATATTTTTACATCAAGATATTATAATTAACTCAACCCTTGAAAGGGGAAAACACCTTTAGACAGACTCTTAATAATTTACCCAATTCTGTGACCAATATGATCTAGTGGACCAAGTGACTTGTAGCAAAACAATTTAGCCAATTAGCTGAAATTATTCTCAAATCACTTTTACAAAAGACTCTACTAGAACACTAAGACTCACCTAAGACCTTGACGATAAATTCCACCCTAGCTTTGGGGTGAAGCTAGAGGGAAAAATCTTTGCCGATCATCCGTGTTTAGAAATACGGATGAATCAATGAGACGAAAAACCTCCTAGGATGAAAATCTTCGCTAAAATAATAGGTTTACCTGGGTTATTACATACATATATGGTCTTACTAGAATCATTTACATTACAAACTTGCAGAATGGGTTTATAACTCTGATACACTGATGACTGATGAATCTTGGATATTTCACTGCTCAAACATGAAGGAAAACCTTTGCAAAAATGTGCACTGCTACAGGGTAGTTGACACAGAGTGGCCAACAAGGTGCACACACCCCATGCACTCAGGACAAAGGGATGTCTAGGGGTGCGTTTCCCCACGCACCCCTTTTGGAGAGTCGTGGGGAGACGCTTGGGATGCATATCACCAAGGTGGTGGACATGACTCCCCAAAAGGGGTGCTTCTGGACGTCCCCCCTCGAATTTGTCTAATAACACTTAATATAAAAAAGAAATGAAAATTCACGTATTAAAAAGCTTGAAAAAATTAAAAAAATAAAAACAAAACAAAACTTAAAAAAATAAAAAGTAAAACTAAACTCAAAATAAAAAAGTTAAAACTTACCTAGGTTAACTTAGTTATTCATTTCCCAAATTCTCTTACTCGTTGTCGAGCTTTGTTGAGTGCTCTCTTGTCATCGTCGCGTTATGCTCTCTTGCTTGCTGTCGAGCTCTTCTAGAATGATGAATTTAATTTTTAAATCAATGTAGATTATAGAATGATGAATGATATGGATCAATGTATTTAAATATTTGATTATTGAATCTCATGGTATGGATGAACGATGAGTATGTCATATGAATGATGTATGTATCAAAATGAATGATGATGATGGATCAATGTACTACTATTAGTCTATTTATGCTTTCACTATTGAATATGAATTTGAATTTATATATAATATATATATATATATATATATATATATATATATATATATATATATATTATTGACATTGGATAAACCAACGCTCCCCATGTGTTTCATGACATGGACTAACCGCCTCTCGTGGATCCTTGTCTTTGGTGATGCAATCGTTGACTAAGACCTATGGGTTTTGGTCCAATGGCAATCGTGATTCCCAACAAGTGGTATCAGAGCGTAGGTCACGAGTTGCATACACACCTGGCTGGCATTGAAGGGGAGATTGTTGGACATTGGATAAACCAACGCTCCCTGTGTGTTTCGCGACATGGACTAACTGCCTCTCGTGAATCCTTATGTCTGGCGATGTGATCGTTGACTAACACCTGCAAGTATTTGTCCAATGACAACATGATTCCCAACATATATTTATATAATTAAAAATTATATACCCCGACGTACCCCTCACACCCCTGAAATTTCCCTAATACTCTCACGTGTCCCCCCTCTGCGCCTCCCCGCACTAGAGTCTTGGCGGAACATTGGTTTAGATGTATCTTTGTTGAACTGAAGAATTTCCGTAAGGAAAAGTTTCTTGGGTTTTTTCCCCATGAGGGTTATCCCAGGGTAAATGCTTGTGTTCTTAATTTGGCTCTCTTTATGATCGTGATGTCTATTGTTGAAGATCATATGTGCAATTACTTAATGATTAATGTGAATGTGAAAGAATTCAAGATGAATATCATTTGAGGTAATTATTAGATAGAAGACCTACGAAAAATCAACATGGTATCGGAGCAATGGTATAAGAGCAATGTTAAAAGAAGCAATCTACTTCAAGTTATTCTCTAGGGTTTGTTTTGTCATCAACCTTTGAAACCCCTAGTTCCATTTTGATCGTAAGGAGGATGAAAAATATTGATTTGCCCAATTGGGCCAGGAAAAGATTGATTATTTGTAAAGCTAAAAATGTTAAGGGTCAAAGCCCAAGTTCAATCTAAGCAAGAGACCTCAAGAGAATCGAAGAAAGTCATACTAGGATCAAAACAAGAAAAAGGAACCACCAAAATCTTGTCTGGAAAAGACAAGTTATGTTCTATACAAAGGAAGGAAGACCGATCTTTAAAAAAGGCCTAACAAGCCCTAGATTCAATCTATTGTGAAACGCCCAAATGCCTCCTTGAAATTTTGTGTCTCACAAGCCTGAAATTTCTGTCAAGAATCCAATCCCAGAATACTTTGAAGAAATCTCAAAATTAGGCGCAAACCTAGTAGAGTCTTAAGTGCCTCAGACCGAAATTGAGGTTATTCAAGAGGCTGAATATCGTTGCTGAAGGCCTCACAATTTGTCCCAGTCTAAATTCCCTGAGTAGAAGTCGCAGTCTGATTTCAGGAAGGCCGACAAGGCCTCAGGATGCCCTCAAGAAGGCTGAAAAGTTTTTGACCAAAAAGCCTCATATGCAAGGTCTCCTTTGTGCAAGCATTTGGAAGAAGAGAGAAAAATGTTGTTACAATAATTCTAAAGAAGCCAAGGTTGCTAGATTGAATGATTTCCAAAATTGAAGACTATTCTGTCTTAAAAGGTTGAGTCCCCTAAATTCTTAAGGATATGAGCTTGTGTCACTTCGAGATCATATATCACATTGACAACCAAACTGTTTTGGAAACCATGTGGATCAGATCGAGTAATTCTCTCCTATTGATTTGAGGTTTTATGCTATTTTTGGAGTCATACCAGATTGTCTTTTGGAAAGTCTTTAGGCAAGATCAACAAAATTGCATTGCAACTTCTTGGATTGGAATGGTCATTCGTAGCTCTAGAAGGTATTGCAATGGATCTTCAAGACCAACAAGAATGAAAGAAGGTTGCTATAGTCCAAGGTTTGACGCCTCCTTGAATCCTTAATATGCGAGGTATGAATCAAAGTTTTTCTTTGGATCACATATTAAATAAATGAAGACCAAAATCAAAGTGCTTGAAGAATTATTGAAGAAAAGTATTCCAATATGCCGTGAAGGACAAAGTTTTAAAGTTTGTGCAAGATGTTTTCATCAAATAAGACTGTATCTCGTTCCTTAGTCAGACTAAAGGACTGTGTCAAAAATTGATTGGACTATTGCCTAACAAAAGCTATGAAGGGAGCTTTGGAAAATACAAATCTATGACTTAAAAGCCTTCTTGTTGCCTCAATAAACCTTGAAAGGACAACTAAGGGAAATGGATCCAATAAACTGGAAATATTCAGGCTTCCTAAAGATTGATGTGACTTGAAACTGTCTTAACTCCCATCTTGTATGATCATATAAAGATTCTTGTCTAAGAATATGTCACCTCTGTGAAAATATTATGTTAAGTACGCAGAAGTTGGATTGCATTATGACAAAGTGGTATGGTCATCTGATCTCAAAAGTTCCTAAAGTCAAGATGGTCATTTGCAAGAAGCTTAGTAATCAAATATGAAGTAAATCTCTTGAAACCCTTGTTACTTGATTATCAAGAGCTAATGGAGGTCAAGTTACCTGATTTGAAAGAATCAAGAAGGAATGAAGTTCCTATGGTCTTGAACACTTTTGGATATGGAAGGATAATTTGCTACAATCTATAATAAACTTTCTATGCTACAAGGGTTGTTGAAGAGTGTGTGAAACTTTTGAGCTTAGAATGAAGAAGAGGCCAAGTCCCTCTTGAATATTGAAGAATAAGTCCTCTCAAGAAAATAAGTCATGTGTAGATTTGAAGGTGTTCTTATGAAAGGATCAAAATGAGTAGTTAGCCAAAAATATATGGTTACTGGAATCGCTGAAGTAGTAAACAAGTATGCCATGAGTATGTCATATCAGAGGATTCCTAATCTTGACTGGAATATTCTTGGTTGTTTGCTAAAGCATTGAAACTCTTTGACAATTGGACATTTCGATATGGAAAGCGAATTTGTACTTGACCAAGTCTCCAAGGACAAGATATTGTCATTGTTACAATGATTGTGAGGAAGCCAAATTACTTGGTTCAGAGAAATCAAGGACAATCGTTGGACGAAATATACTTGATTGATTGATGACTATGACGAAGTCCAACTCAGATGTAAAGAGCATATCGATTCTAAGGTTTTTGACATTTGGATATGAAAATTGGAAATCTAGGGTTTGAAAACTTTAGAACTAAACCTAAATTAACATTTCTGCTATAAGAAGAAACCCTATCCTATGCAAGGAAGGAATGATGTCACGCTGATGATGAAGACAAGGATAATTAAGTCACGAGATGGATGGAAGAAGGATTAGATCAAGAGGGAGCTCACATTTCCCTATAATCTTCCAAAAGATTATTATTATTATATATCTCTTTTTATTATTGTTGTTGTTGTTATCCTATTTAGTTAGTTTCTTGTCCTTGTATTCTTTGCTTCTTTGCTCGGTTGAAATTATTCTTCCATGGCCTCCTATTGAGGATTACATGTAAATTGTTAAGGCTGCCAAGGCTTTGGAAACAAATGGAAGAAGTGGAAGAACAAAGCAAAGTGTGTGACAAGAGGACTTTCCCAGAATTGTGATTTGTATTGAAGATATTGTACTAGATGAGATCCAAGTTTAGAGGGAGCAAGCAGTTCATCGAGTTTGAAGTATACCTTGTTTGTGCTATAGAAAAGTCAATGCTGACTTCCAAATGGATCTACAAGATCTAGCATGTAGCATAGAAAATTATAAAGCGAATAGTTGAGAATAGAAGGTTCTCCCAAAAATAGGGAGAGGATCATGGTCATGACAAGGTGTTTGTTCCAATTATCAGGTACACTTATGATAGAAGTATTATTATTGCTTTGAAAATTGCACCAAATGGATGCAGAGATCAAGAAGTGTACATAGAGCCACCTCAAGACTTTGAAGTACATGAGAAGAAGTCTCATGATTAAAGAAGACTTTGTACGATCATAAGTAGACACGCTGAGCTTGGTTGATCATATTTGATTTGTCTTTGACAGAAGCAAAAGGACTCGTGTGTCAGACGGAGCAGTTGTGGTAGAAAGAATTGCCTCTCAATGAGCATTTTGATTGATACCTTTAAAGTGAAATAAGATCCCTTATATAGTTTTTGGAAGGTACCAAAATGGGCAGTGGACCTTATGATTTGGAGCGAAACATTTTAAAAACAAATTCAAATTTAACTTTGGAGCCCAAAATATTTTTCAAATTGATTGGAGGGCGACTTACATTTTTATTTCAATTTTGAGTTTCCAAATTTTGGACCAACTTAAATGTAGGAAATATAAATAATTTGCCATATTATCAACCTTTATTTGCCACATCAAGATGCTTCATTTGACCGAGCCAATTTAATGTTGCCATATCAGCAACCCATCGGGGTTTTGAGCCACTTGCTGGGGTCACTAACTTTGATTGGGCATATCTCATCAACCGTGAGGGCCCATGTGACGCTCCACATATCAACAAAATCAGCATGACAAGAAGAAACCACAAGGGTCTCAACGGCAAACTCAGTGATCTGTGGCTTCAACAACCTCCAATAAGTGTGGGGTATATCCATCGTCTAGGAACTCCAAACCCTAGAGGGGTTTCACCAATGCATCACCTCATCAAGGACATCAATAATGACATGCTCAACATCCTGCACCTGCCTGCACTTGTTGCACTTGCACCCGCTTTGACACCAACAACAACATACTCAACAATCTCCCCCTTTGTCATTGATGTCAACACACTGATCATGACCTAGCATGTTGCATAAGCTTCCTTTAACTCCATGCTTCTCTTTGTTTCTTTCCAAGATTCTCTCCTACTTTGACATCAATGGCAAAGGGTGATCAGTGCATCCATGTGATATGGCTCCTCTTGACAATATGCTTACCTGTTGTATCAACTCCCCCTGACAATATGCTTACTTCTTGTATCAACTCTCCCTTACAGTATGCCTTCAAAATGGCATCATCTGATCTTGTAGTGTGGCTCCCCCTAAAAATGTGCTCTCCTGCAAACTCCCCTTGTGCATCTCCCAATTGTGTGAGAATTTATTGTGAAACTTGTTTTCTCTGCAAGATATTATTGGTCTTATCTTCCTTCGTCACGAGTGTCCTTCCTTCTTGGTTATGTGGGGTCTATGTCAAGTCGCTTCTGCAATCTCGTGCAAAATGGCCAAAATTATGGCATAAAAAGCACTCTACATCTGTCCATAATAATGGAGTAAAGGTGTTTTGACTTCTGCTAAGTAGATGGGACTTTATCTTGTCTTCCCTAAAATCTGCTTCTAGAGCTTTGATCAAATATTCTATCAATACTCCTATTATATCCCCTACAGTTTGCAGCTCTATGTCCATAGTTGGAACATTCATAGCAATAACCATAAGATGTGCTTGTATACCTGGGTGTATCGAGTGAAGATTTGTTGAAGGTGTATCGCCCTTGAGAATACTCCAGGCTTTGCTCCTCTCCACTTCTGAATGTTCTTTGAAGATTTAGCATTCTGAATGCATCAACTTGGCTTCTTGAGGCAAGTCTTCCAACTTCCGGTGTTGGTTGACTTGTGCAAAACTAACTTTGGGCTTTTCTTCATTTTTGGCATGAGGCTTTTTTTCTTCTTTGACAAGTGGCTTCTCTTCATCTTTGGAGTGAGGCTTCTCTTCATGAGGCTTCTTTTCATCTTCATGTTTTGACATCTCTTCTTCTTTGACATTTTCACCCTTGCAGCATGAAGATTCACCAACATATCAAAGACATGTCTTGATAAGTGGTGATCTTTGGCAATTGATAATGTCATCCAAGACCTGTGAGCTCCTCAATTTTTGATTTAGCTTGTCCACTTTTCTTTCAAGATGACAATTTCCTATTCATGGTTTATGCAATCCTCTTCCTTTTGCTTCATTTGACTTCTTAAGACATCCTCAATCCCTTCAAATAGAGAACTCAGTGTTCTTTCAGGTGGTGAGATTCAACCTCTTTTCCAGCAAACTTGTGGCTTTGTCAAGCACTGGTTTTTTGGCCATCTTTAGTCACAAACTCGTCTTCCTTGTGTCTCAGATTTGAGATTATCTCTTGGCATCTCCTTGGATATCACCAGTCTGTTAAAGATATATGAAAAACTCAAACATAAAAGATAAAGTCAATTGATAACACCTTTTACCTCCATTATTTTCTATAAATATTTTTCTGTCCAGTAACACAATAGCGAGATCAAGTGATTTTGATCTCTAAACCAACTAGGGTGTATAGTTTCAACACTGAAGTTAGCAATTGCGACTAGAGTTTCTCAAACCCTAAGTTTTTCTCCTAAAGCCCTCCAAAAATTTATTTTTCTCAAATGGTAAGTTATAGAATGAAGAAAGCCTCTTCACTTTTCCCCTTATATAACTTAATGGCCATTTTTGCTGACATTTTACCTTTTTAATTTTATAAAGTCACTTTTATGGACTTTTCATTTTATAAATTGAAAGTGATTTTTCTTTAGCCTAGGATATGACCCATTTTTCACCCCTTTAACTTTTATAATGTTTTCCTAGGCGAATCATGCCCCCTTAGAAATTTTTCCCCATCGTTAAGCTAGCGGAACACATTCTTATGCCTCCTAAACAGTTAGAGAAATTACATTGTAATGTCCTCCCCATCCACTTAGAAGGCATAAAAGATGGGACTCCGCACCCATAGGCTAAGGCAAGGAAAATTTTAATAAGAAAACGTAATTTGCCTAGGAAAAAATTATGAACACTTTAAGGGTGAAAACAGGGACGTGTCCTAGGCTAATGAAAAGTCACTTTCATTTTATAAAGTGAAAAGTTTATAAAGTGACTTTATAAGATAAAAAAATGCAAAATGGTGTCAAAAGTCACTACTAAATTAGCAAAAGGGAAAAATGAAGAGTCTCTCATCATTCCATCATTAGCAATTTGAGAAAAGAAGCTTTTGAAAAAAATTGAGAGAAACTTAAGGTTTAGGAAACCCTAGCCGCCATTGTTAGCTTCGATGTTGAAACTAGACACCCTAGTTGATTTAGAGAGCAGAATCACTGAAATTTTTCCAATGCACTTCAAAGGAGAAGAAGATTTGTCGAAGATAAAAGAGGTAAAGGGTGTTATCAGTTGATTTTATCTTCTAATTTGAGTTTTTCTTATATCTTTGACAGGCTAAAAATACCCATGAAAACATCAAGGTTCCAAGCCCAAATCTAAGCTAAAGAGGAACGATCTTAGCTCCATATAAGGGGTCAAATCTCTCAAACAATGAGGACGGGTTTTCCAATGAATAAAGAGATGTATGGCATCATTTGTGGGTCGACTACCTTGCTGAAAGAAGGGGACGCATATAGATCTGAAGAGGGTTAATTTAACTGAAGGGAAGTTCCAAGTCTCCTTGCTGAAACGGAAGTGGGCCAGAGCCTTCAATTGAGTTTATTTGTTGAAACAGGGATCGAGTTACCTCCTTTATTTTGTTGTTGCTATCTCTATCCTTATTGGTGCGATCTGAGTTACTAGAGGACCAAGTACAACCCCTAATCACATGGTTACAGTGTTGAAGGAGAGGGGCATATTATCTTTGTTCTCTTTGGAGTTGAGTCAAATTTATATCTTGATGGTGACTGTCAGACCAAGCAGTAACTCCTCAAACAAAATTGATTCGTCTGTTTCATTCCTTCAGGTAGGTCTTCATTATATACATGAGGGAGAGACTGTTCGCTTCATCTCCCGATGACTGTTCATATTACTTATTTATTTATTTACATTATCTTCACCCAATCCTGATGATTAGGTGTCAACATTCCCCCCCTTAATCCGAAGGGGATGTTGGTGAGTCCAAGCATCACTCTGAATCGTTCAAGCTATTCTCTTCCAAGCGCTTTGGTGAAGATGTCTGCAATTTTCTCATTAGTGGAACAATGACGGAGATGGATTGTTTTGGCCTCAACATGATGTCGAATCAGATGATATTTAGTATTGGTGTGCTTCGTTTGATCATGGAACTTTGGGTTCTTGGCCAACTTTATTGCAGGAGGTGATTGTCTATCATTGAGTGGAGTTGATTGTACTTGTTTTTACTGCAATCTTCAAGAATTTTCCTGAGCCACACAATTTCTTTGTTGCTTCAGTTGTGCGATATTCTGTTCTGTGTGGAATCTGCTGGAACTGATTGTTTGCGTGATCTCCAGGAGACAGCTCCTGATCCAAGACTCATAGCATATCCTGAAGTAGATACCCCAATTTCTTTGTCTCCATCGAAGTCTAAATCAAAGTATCCAATCAAGCTGAAGTCGTCCACCTGTGTATATTTGATTCCAAAGTCTTGAGTTCGTACCTTAGAACTCTTTTTGCAGCAGACCAATGTCCCTCACAAGGCTTTTGCATAAACGTGGAGAGGATTCCAACAGCGAACGAAATGTTTGGTCTAGTAGTAGTTAGGTAGTTGAAACTTCCTACAAGCTGTCTGTACTTTGTTGCATCCTCAAATTCTTTTCCTTCAATAGATGTGAGCTTTAAGTTTTGTTCCATTGGAGTAGTAAGACGATTGCATTCTGTCATGTCAAACCTGTTCAACAGATCTCCAATGTATTTCTTTTGAGAAAGAAATATGGACTTCGGATGTTGGGTTACTTCAATACCAAGATAGTAATGAACATAGCCCAAATCAGTCATTTCAAAGCTTTTTCCCAATTCCTTCTTTATGGATGCAATGTAGCTTTCATTGTTCCATGTCATTAAAAGATCATCTACATATACCACAAGATATACAACTGTTTTGCCAACTTTCTTGACAAATAAAGTTGCATCATCAAGATCATAATGTTTGAAATTGAGTTTCAGAAGATGCTCAATTAGTTTTTCATACCAGGCTCACGATGCTTGTTTGAGGCCATACAAAGACTTCACCAGTTTGCATACTTTATGTTCATGTCCTTTCACAACAAATCCTTCAGGCTGGAACATAAAAACATTCTCTTTTAGATCTCCATTCAAGAAAGCAATTCTTACATCCATTTGATGGACTTTCCAACCGTTCTGAGCTGCTAGGGCAAAGAGTGTCCGGATGGTAGCCCATTTTGCTGTGGGGACAAAAGTCTCCTCATAATCGAACCCTTCCTTCTGTGCAAAACCTTTTGCCACAAGCCTAGCTTTGTGCTTGTTAAGTGAGCGATCAGCTTTATACTTGTTCTTGTAGACCCACTTACAGCCAATTGGTTTGGTTCCTAATGGAAGATCAACCAGCTTCCAAGTGCCATTCTTTATGAGGGCATCATACTCCTTTTGCGTCGCTTCTTTCCATTCATCATGAGAAGCAGCGTCTTTGAAGGAAGTTGGTTCAAAATCTGTAGACAAGTTCAATTCACAATCATAAGAAACATCCATATCAACAGGTGAATTAGAGTCATCTACATCACCTCCATTTCGCTGGTTTGAATTTCTAGTTCTTGTCTTTCCAACCTCATCAGGATGAACATTTTCAAGTGTCTTTGTCAGCCACTTTGGGGGGACCTTTCTCAGATGGTCCAGGCTGCTCTGTTGATTGAGTTGGGACTAAATCAAGATTGAGTCTCCCAATTCTATTAATCACATCACTTAAAGCATCATCCGTTGTTGGAGTTTCATGCGGGGGAGAGTGTTCTTCATAAGAAGATTCCACATGTTGATCTAGTATAGGAATCCCCCCTTCAAGGTGTGGAATCTGATTATCAAATTCTTGAAATGATTTTTTTTTTGTGAATCTATCCAAGCGATCATGTTGCCGCTCAACAACATTGTCAGTTTTGGATGATTCAAGAAAAATTACATCTCTAGATACAACAAACTTCTTATTTACTTCATCATAGAGGCGGTATGCTTTGGAGGTGTTTGAATACCCTAGAAAGATACACTTACGACTTCTAGCACCAAGTTTGTTTCTATGTACCTTTGGTATCAAGGCATAACAGGTGGAAACAAAGTTCCTGAGATGATTTACCGAAGAAACATGTCCATACCACATTTCATATGGATTCTTGTTTCTTATAGCATTAGATGGACATCTATTCTTTATATATGCAGCACAGAGAATAGCATTAGCCCAAGCCATTATCTTTACATTTTTGAAGAAGAGCATGGATCGTACCATATTTAAGATTGTTCTATTCATTCTTTCAGCTACACCATTCTGTTGGGGATTATAAGGCACAATTGTTTGGTGTTTGATCCCATGTTGTCGAAGATAGTTTTCAAAATTCATTTGATGTATATTCTTTTCCATTATCAGTGCGAATAGACCCAATATGAGATTGTGCATCATTTTCAATCCATTTATGAAAATTCTTGAATGTTAGGAAAGCATCAAATTTGTTCTTCAATAAATAAACCCAACACATTCTGGTGTAGTCATCAATAAATGTCATGATATATTTATTTCCATTTGCAGAAGGAACAAGCATTGGACCACATAAATCTGAATGAATAAGTTCAAGCTTCCTATGTGCTCTTGAATGTGAGTCATGAAATGACTGTTTACTATGCTTTCCTAGAATGCAAGCATCACATTGCTTAATTTTTCTAGGAATTGTAGGCAAACCAGCCACACCATTTTTCTTCAATAAACAGAGACTGTCATAGTTTAAATGTCCAAATCTAGCATGCCATAATAAACTTGATGGAAGTGTACCTTCTTCATGATGAGTAATATATGAGAAATTTTGTTTATGAGCAGATGTTCCTTGCAGTTTGAGAAGTCTTTCTTCTTCTATTCCCCTCATGACAAGTGAGTGATCAGATGATTTTCTCACCTCAAGCTTGCCATCAAACATATGAATGGAGTGACCTTGCTGGCGGATGTGGACCAAGGACAACAAGTTTCTCTTGAGCTGTTAGAGATATAAAACATGATCAAGAAGAAAGTCTGAGAGACCAGGCAGTTTAAGCCTGATTGTGCCAAGCCCCGATGGCTTGATTTTTGATTGGTCTGGAAAGTATACTGCTCCATCGACATTGTCAGTAAATCTTCAAAAAAGTATTTTCTATGAGTCATGTGGCAGGTTGCTCTTGAATCAAGCAGCCAATCATTTTTCCAGGAAGCAAGTGAAGTGTTAAATAAGTCTCATTTAACCAATCATTTTTCCAAGAAGCAAGTGAAGCATTAAATAAATCTTCATTTACTCCAATATTACATTGTGCCACAACATAGTGAGCGGATTGCTCAATTTTGTCCCATGGTAACTTGCATGTAGAGGCATCATGTGATACATTTCTTTTGCAGCATATGCAGTGCAAATCTGCCTTTTCTCCTTGAGAGTGTCTGCCCCCCTGCCTCTGAAATATCTTCCTCTTCCTCTTCGACCACCTCTTCCTCTTGAAGAATCTTGAGCAGGATGCTT